>JAKSZT010028574.1:254833-312546 GCA_026826555.1 Tolypeutes matacus | reverse complement strand
TTGTTTTCTTTTTAAATTGTGTCTTTTCCAAGATTTATTTTTTGATGACTGCTAATACATAAAAATGAATTGATTTTGTATATTAGTCTTATTTCATAAAACTTCAAATACTCCTGTTATAATTCTTAAAGCTGTGACTTCTATTTCTATGTAGATATTTGTGCTAATTGGAAACAATAGTTTTATTTTTCCTTTTCAATTCTTTGACATTATATCTCTTCTGCATATCAGAATTTGATACCTAGCCTAGGACCACCAATGATGGTCAATGAAATAACGATAATAGACATCCTTGATATTTTCCTGATATTACATAGAATGTTGCTAACTTCTCAAAATTGAACATGATATACATTCTAAGTTTTCTTTTCCTTTTATTTCAAATATTTCTTGCAATCTTCCTCTGTTACAAATTTCTATCACAATTTATTACTGTTTTTGTAATAATAACAATTTTTTCACTTTGCTATTTATACCACTAATGGAGAAACATACAATTTTGGCAAATATATATTGGTCATTAAGTGTTAAGAAACTGTCATATGTTGCTGAAATCATTTTGCTAATATTTTTCTTATATTCACATCTATATTCATTACTGAGATTGGACCATAATCCACTATTGTATTTAGTTTTGTTGCTAAAGTTATACTCCTTTTCTAAAGAGAACTGGAGTATATCCTTTGGATATATTTTCTGAAGCAGTTTTAATATGGTTAGAATGATCTGTTCCTTTGATGTTTAGTAAAACTATCTTTAAAACTTTGTGGACCTGGTGTTTTAAGTTTTCAAAAAATGTTTAACAATATTTTAAGTGATTAAAAAACTGTAAATTTTCCTTAAATTCTTGAATCAGTTTTGGTATCTTATGCATTTCAATTTTTATAAATATAAATAGATTTTTTGATAATAGATGTATTCTCAAATGCAGATTCATAATTTCTTAAATGTTACACATTGATCTAGGTGTGCTCATTAATTCAGAATTTTAAAAGTTTTAGAAATTTTTATTGTGCATAAAATATACATTATGTGATACCACAATGATATCCAGGGTAGTGCTTCATAATCAAGCATGTTAATATTGTATATCAAATTGCAAGAATATTTACACTAAGAGAAACCTATAAACTCTATAAATAGTACTACAAAATTTAAGTTTCCCTACAAGCCTAATGGTAAAATGGTTTTTAGATCTTGTTTTTGGAATTGCAGATAAGAAATTGTGCAACTGTATTAAACTTGTGAATAGGTTCTTTTTTTATATAGCATGCCTTTTTCTATTTTATTCATTCATTTCTTACTTTATTTCTGTTCTAGATTTTTTTTGTGTGTATGTGTATATTTCAGTAATTTTCTAGGTTCATATATTGAATGCTTAGGTCATTAATTTTGCACCTATGTTTTCATAATATTATCCATTTAATATTCAGCACTATTAACCTTACTTGTGCATGTTTTGTTCTTCTCTAGTGCCTTGGCTACCCCATTGCATGCACCATTGTTTTTGTATGACATTGTCCAGTGGTTTATTCAGGTGCAAATTATTTTAGCTCAAAGCAGAAGTCTGCAGAAATCTAAATAAGTAATATTTTTGTTCTCTTCCAGGTATAAGAATTAGTTTAGTTATTTAATATGCTTTCATAATTAAATTTTATTCAAATTTTACTTATTCTTTTGTTTTTCAAATTTATTTTCATTGTATTTTCATCAGATGAAGTGGCATATAAAATGCAGATGTGGAATTTGTAGAAAGTCAAGTTACATGATAGAATATGACTTTTTTTTCCCCAATATATCTGTTTGTGTTATAGTGAAATGTGTAGTCTCAAATTACTGGCTCAACTGAGCTGTACCTGTCCATTAGGTCCCATTAAATCTATAAATTTCTGTATTGATATGTGTTTAGAATTGTTATAATTGTATAGTGTCATGAAATTTCATCAATATTTATTGACTTGTAGTTTCTACTATTTATGTTTAGCTATATTTTTCTGACATAACTATATGTGCTATTTTTATTAGTACTTCCCTAAATTCTTAACCATTTTTCTTCAAATATTCAACCAAGACTTCAACTGTGCTCTTGGCCATGATAACCCACATGTGACATCTTCATATGGTTGCTCTGCATGGACTATTTTGAAATGCTGCACAATATAGCAAGTGAGTTCATGTGTGAATAACCCAAGAGAACAAAGTGAATATTTTTAACTTTTAGAATTGCAAGTCACATGGGTTTAGTTCTGCTACATTACATTGGCTGAGGCAATCACAATGGCCTACTACTTTCACAGGGAGGGATAATTCACTGCCACAATTTCTGGGAGCAGTCACAATGTTGCATTGTAAGAAGAACATGTGGAATGATAAACATGAATATGTTGAAATTTGAAAACTTGTATCTTTCAATCCTAGATTAAGTGTCCAATATGCATAACTGCTCAGCAGGGCTAGTAAAAGAACTGGGGAAAAGTTGATTACAATGAATGCTTTCTATCATGAAAGGGGAAGATTCTGCACTCACAGAAATAGGCACTTCTTAAAGATAATAAATTGATGGATTTGCTTTTCCTGCTCAAAATTCTCGTAGCAACAGCATGATCCATGGACTCATGGAATATCTCATTCACCATCATGTTACTCACCTAGAATTGAGTTTGATCATGTAATTTATTTTACTGTAAGTGATGTGGAAAAAGACACATCACCCAAGGCACTCACTGTTCTTATCGTACATCCCATTACCTGAAGCAGCTAATATGATAGCTGAAATGCCTTCCTGATCATTCAAGTGCCTATTCAGAGACAACATCTTAAAAATCATTAAAGATTTATTGATCAATATACGATATTGCTTATTCATTTTTAAGAAAAAGAAGTTATAGATATCAAGTGGTATAACTGCAAGTAGCTCCCTTTATTATATTAAAAACCCATTAATAGACTGCATTCTTCCTGTCCAGTCTAGCTGGTTTAAAATCTTAGCTACAATAATATTATGCATTTATTGAAGAAAAGAGAAATGATTTTATTGAATTAGTGATTAAGAATGCCACTGGATATTTTGGGCTCCTCACACACCTATTAAGCCAATAAACAAATGAGGGATTATATTTATTGCTAGTGATGACCAGGGGAAATGTGGTAGTTTCAACACAATGAGGGTAGATGACAATATCTGCTGCCCAGGGGATTCTCTGTGCATCTCTTAAAATTTCCAAGACAAATAGGAAGAGATAATGGAAAAATAAAGGACCTGAAATGTCAGGATCATTGAGGATTCAGAAACTCAGGAAGAATAGGTAATGAATCAAAAACAGGAACACTAGGCAATGAATCAAAAACAGATGACTGTCAACCTGAGAATGAAAGGAAGGTGGAGCATCAACAGGAAGAAATAAAGATATTAATATTAATGAAAATCTGATCACCAATTACACCAAAAAGAGCTGTGGTAGCAATGCATATTTTCTTTTATTGTTAGTGTTCATACATATATATGAAATAACAAATTTTACTAATTTTATATGAGATATTTCTGATCATTAATTTCTCAATCTAATGTTTATGTTATAGATAATTCATTTGTGATTATAATCTGAACTAGAAGAGAAACTAACATTTTAATAAACATTACTCAGAGTCATATAGCAAGATTTGGACATGACATATTTCTCATTTTGTGGGAGAGGATGAAGATATCTTTGTAGAAGCATCTTGCTCAATGTAAACAGAAAGTTGTTTCTGTTTTATTAGGAGCTTCAAAATGTATGTAAAAGTTATATGAATGCTGAGTAGCCAAGGTGGTTAAATGATCCACTCATTTATCTATTATCCTCAGCTGAACAATCCACTCTTCTAAGTTCTGCTTCATGAAACTTGACCTGAGTGCCTAAAATCATCAATTCTCCTTTCACAGATGGCTTCCAGTTAGGTTTTTACCAAGAGAATTACAAGAGAAACAGAGAAAGCACTTCCTTATAATAGTAATAGTAAGGCAGATTTGAGGTAGATATGTGATATAGTGAAAGAAAAATTGCCATGAGAAAATAAATCAAATATGTCCAACTAGAAAGAGAACTTGGCAAGGAATGAAGACACTGATCTATGATTTGTGGTTGGCTTTTGCATGCTCTTGAATAAAATCTATCTATCATTCCAGATCTATTTTAGGACTCAGGGTTGAGTAGACAATTATTTAACAATGCTTAGAGGAAGACTCAGTAATGGCTTTTATAAAAATGACTTACTTTAGAAAGCAAAATGATGGGACCATACTTTCCTCAAGGTATTCTTCTAATTAAATAAAATTTTATTAAAGTATATCATTCATACATGAACATGCCTAAAGAATAAATGTATAGCAAAATCTGTGAATTTACAAAACATACATTTATAACATCATACAAGGACCCCATACATCTCCACACCACCAATGCCTTGCATGGTTTTGAAACATTTCTTATAAACTGAAATATCATTGTTGGAATATTTATACTTTAGTAATATTTAGCCCACATCCCCAAGGCATTCTTCATTTCAGAACTTCTCAGAGTGTAAATCAGAGTGTTGAACATGGCAGCAATTATCATGTGGAAAAGTTATGGCTGGTCTAATGTAAATGAAGATAGACGGTACAGAGAATAGCACTACAAATGTTATGTGAGAACTGCAAGTGGAGTTTGCTACTTTCTGCAGGGTATTCCCTGAAAGTGTATAATATCAGGAATTAAGAAACCATCAAAATCACAATAGATACCAAAGAAATCACACCTGAGTTGGCAATAATCATGAAACCAATTCAGTGTGTATCATTGCAGGCCAATTTCAGCAAAGGATACACATCACAAAAGAAGTGATCTATCTCAGGAGGACCACAGAAAGTTATGTAGATGATGAAACTAATTGGCAGAATGTACCAACCCCCCATTACAACCAGCTATGATGGTTATGTTAAACATCTGTCTGCTCATGCTGACAGTATAGTTCAGGGGCTTGCAGATGGTCACATAGTGGTCAAAGACCACCCCTGTTAGGATAAAGGTCTTGAAGTATCCAAAGAAATGTGTGGAAAAGAGCTGTGTCATTCAGTTATTGTAAGAAATAGTCTTCCTTTCTACCAGGAAGTCAGTCATTGTTTTGGGCATCACTGTGGTAAGGTAGCAAAGGTCAGAGAGTGAAAGGTAATTAAGGAAGCAATACATGGGATGGTTAATTAGCTGACTACATGGAATAGAAATAATTATGAGAAATTTTCATAAACAAATAGCAATGTAACAAAATAAAAATAATACAAAACATATCATTTCAGGGGATTTGTTGTGGGAAAGTACCAAGAATATAAACACAATGACATTATTGCCATTTTCCATGGTTTAATGAAGTAAAAATATCTAACAGTCACTTGAAATTACATAATACATAAGATGCTATCAGAAATGTTTGTGCAGAATAATTATGATTACACACATCATGAATCTATGCTAAATTACATGATTTCAGTTTTATAGAAAATGGAAATCTTATATGTAATGAAAGAGTCTTTCTTGGTTTGTCTCATGATGATTTGCAGAGGTCTTTCAGAACATTACGTTCAATCTTGATATTAATAAAAATGAATGCATTCAATCAGTCAATTACAAAATTTTCAAAAACCAAAGAGATACCAAACATTTTCCAATTCCAATGAACTACACAACTAAGTATTTAGAAAGGAAGTCACCCTGAATCCTTATGAATGCAAAATTTGTTAAAAATGTGTGTATTAGTCATGTATTTTCTTTGTTCAACCATGCAGAAGCAAATGGAAAGTTTTACTAGTAGAATAGAGTCTATCTAAAGTGTGGAATGTGGTAGAAAATAAATTAAAGATGAATATGATGATACATCCATTTTTAATAATTAGAAGGAAAAAGCTCACTGCTAGATGCCAATGAAATTCATTTGACTAATTTTTTAAAGCTTCTTGTTTACCTTTTTCTTAGTAATTTGTGACAATCAATGCTGTTATTATATAACAGAGTATATTTATCCCTACTGGTATTTTAATGAAAATCATATATATATATATGTATACACACACACAGAATAATGCATTAGTTAAAACTAAAAGGGGAGAGCATAAGAAAGTTTGACTTGATGGTATTATTTAATGGTACAATGTGTGAATTTTGGAACCGCTAACTTTATCTATGAATGTTCCATCCTATTTAAAATGGTGATAGGAGGAGATAGAAAACAGATAGTGGTGAGCCAATGCTCAATCTGGTAGACTCTGATAAGGTGGATGAGGGAGGTTTGACAGAGGATGGGGGTGATGGTGGTGCAGCAATGTACATGGTGTTGAGGATGCTGGAGTGTGAGTGTGAGCAGGATTGGGGGTTGGATTGGGCCATCCATACAGTTGGGGGGTGGGCTGGAGGAAGGAACAGGTGCAGTCTGAGTAGGTAGAGGACTGGTTGAGAAAGCAATTGTGGGAGTGTTCTTTTGGCAACCATGTTAGGGAAGGTTCAATGGTGCAGGGTGCTGGTGTTGGGGGGATGTGTGGGGAAGGATGTATCTGGGGCATGCTTCTGTGGGAGATGAATGTGTTCATGTGGTCATAGGGTATTATCTCAGTGAGTGGAGACCCACACAAAAACCAAGAAAATATTAAATTCCCATCCAGGGGAGTCTTGCTGTGTTTTCTAATGGAGGGGCAACAATCTAGAGATACATAGGAAGTGACAAATAAAACAAAACCGACCAATATGTCAAGCCCTTGTTATTAGTGCTTGTACTTCTGAAACTTATTCTTATAAAACTGAAACTTAACCTAACAATATAAATTGCCTAAACTCAGCAAATTAACTTACTATCCCTCTCCCCAGTTTGGGACATGACTCCTGTGGATAAGTCTCCCTGGCAATGAGGGATTATTACCAAGCACCAACGGTTAGGCATTTGGAAAAAGACCTTGACTAAAAAGAGGAAAATTAAATAGAAAAGAGTTTATTTATTTTCTTTCTTTTTTTTATTAGAGAAGTTGTAGGTTTACAAAAAATCCATGCATAAAATAGATTTCCCATGCCACCCTATTACTACCTCTTTGCATTTGTGTGTCACATTTGTTACAATTCCTGAAAGAACATTTTTATAATCATACTACACACTGTAGTCCATCATTTACAATAGGGTTCATTTTGTTGTATATTCCTGGTTTTTAAAATATATTTATTCTATTAACATATATACAGCCTAAAATTTTCCCTTTTAATCACATTCACGTATATGATTCAGCGCTGTTAATTACATTCACAATGTTCTGCTATTATCACTACCTTTCATTACAAAAACCTTACAACCAACCCAAATAGAAACTCTAAACAATTTATGCATATGATACATGCTTTTTCATTTTTTTAAATTTATTTTCCACCATCATTACCCAAAGCCTTTATTTTTTTAATTTTTTTTTAATTTAGTTAAAAATACTTAGATTATACTAATGTCACATAAAACATAAAAGGGTTTCCCATATGCTTCCTCCACACACTTCCCACATTTTCCCACATTAACAAAATCATTAGTGAGGTACATTCATTGCAATTGATGAACACATTTTGAAGCATTGACATTCAGTGTGGATTAAAGTTTACATTGTAGTTTACTCTGACTCCCACACGATTCTGCAGGTTTTGGCAAGATTTATAATGGCCTGTATCTGTTGTTGCAACGTCATTCAGGACAATTCCCCAGTCCCCAAAATGCACCCATATTACATCTGTTTTTCCCTCTTCCTGCCCTCAGAGAAAAGAGTTTTTACAGCTAAGAAATTTCAAAGTGCGTCAGGCGGTCATTCTAGAGGTTACACTTATGCACGTCTTAGGCAGATCTCACTAACTGCCAATTAACATCCTGTTTATTTCTCCTACATATGTAGGAGAACTCATTACCACCATAAACATCATAGGTAAGAATGGCAGTTAACAAAGTCCAGAGAAATAAGATAAACACAGATTCCAGTTTAGAGATACTTCCATTTCATTTTTAGTGCCCTGTTTGACATCTTTGGGTAAATTTATTTGTCAAGGGGTGGGGCTCAAAGCCCTAATCCTAACCTAATCATGCCCAGATTAACAGATCAGTTTACAAGCATGATTCAATTACATTTTTGGAATTCATAATTACATCAAACTGCCACACATATATAAGAAGGAAAGAGAAATAATTTAACACACAGATTCTAATCTTTCTTCAATTATTGTGGATCCATTCCTATGCTCTTCCACTCATTGTTTTCTCTCAGTCATTGAAATGTTGGTTATTCTCCTAATGTTCACATTATTTAATTTCAGTTTCTTCAATTCATAATTCCCCCACTATTCATGATATTAATAATATGAACTTCCTAATTCTTCCTACCATTCATATATGAAAACTGTGGATGATTATAGGGAAAACTGGCACATGCCATTCAACAAGTGTTCATTCAAATAATGGCAGGTCATATATTCACAGCAATAGTTTGAAGACATGTAGAATAATTTGAATATCCAAGAAATCAAAGGAGACCTGTATTTCCATGACTAAAATATTTCTAGAGGTATCCAGATGAAAATGACCTGCTAAATACTGGGTAAACAGTACATTAAAAAAGTACATTTCTCATTCTCATTCTATGACATTGACTATCCCTTCCATACTTTTTGGAACTACCTTTCCAATAGTCAACTAATCAACTGGATTTCCTTTAGATTCAAGTTATCAGTCCCACAGCACAAAGATACAATCTGGATTATATATAGTATCCAATTTATAATTAGCCTAGCTACATTTGATTTAGGCATCTTTCACATTAGATACTCCTTCTGGGCCTTAATGATTTAATGTTCCTACTCTTTGCAAAGTGATTTTTTCAGAAAAGAAATTTGTGGGGCTTTTTATTTGATGGTCTTTTCTTTTCTTTGGTTTTCTTTATATTGTCAAAAGAGAAAAGAATAGCTTTAGGCCCACATATTAAATAATGGACTTCATCTGTCCTCAAAATGACTTTATTGTGCCCCCTGAGAGCATTACAATGGGTTTTGTTTATTTCCAAGTACCATTTTAGGAGATTTCCTAAAGCAGTTATCAACTTGGAAACTCAATCTTATTTTCCATAAATTAGAAAACCCCTACCAGAATAATTTGAAAAAAAAGAAAACAAGACACCACTTGAGTTTATCTTAAATATCTCTGACTAATTCTTTTTTCCATACTTCTCTTTTTCCTTATTTCCTTCCTCACATATGTGTGCAAAGTTAATCCTATCTTCTGATGTGCTGTGTGAGCAGAACAAATCATGGCAAATGCTTACTGAGCACTTGTACTCGTTCCCTACACCAAGTGTTCTCATTCAATCTTCAAAGCAAACTAATGATATGGGCACTAATATAATCTATGAGAAAATTCTGTCTAAGGACACCAGGCAAACTAGTGTTGCTGGATTTCCTCTAGGTCCTTGGCTATGCAACATAAAAGAATTTAAGAACATGCCAGTTTAGTTAGGCCAGTAGTTTATTAAGGAAATGAGAGAAAATGAGAAAATGATAGATTATGGGTTCCCAGGTATTCTTGCAGGCTGATCCAGGTAAAGAAGGCACAAAAAGGGATAATTTTTCCTCTGTGCTTGCTTTTTTAAATGATTAATTATCCCTCCTACTTGCTAATGTTCAGGGGAAAGGTCCCAGTTGTTTACTGTTTTGATTACTTCACTCAATAATTCCCCCATGGCAGGGCCCAATGATAAGACCCTTTGAGAATATCTGGAGCCTTATCCAATGGGTTCTTTCAGTAGCTTTCTGGTGGGGATCTTTCTCACAGAGGATTTCCAGGTAGAATTCCATGGGCATGTGTTTCACTGCCATGGTTTTCTGCCAGGTTTAGATTCATCTTCTCATTTCCTAAACTAACCTGCCTCATTAGAGATGGCCAATAAAAGTCAGAGGAATACCTAATTCTAGGGAAAGGGAAGAATTAAAATCGGAAAGTTCTATAAAGTGGGCTCCAAAAGTAGACTGTTCTCTACTTGATTCAGGGACATTTCAATTATAATGGTTTTTGTCACTTTTCTTTATATATTCTATTCCATAATTTAAAGGCATCAAAATAATCAAGTCAAGTCTAAAACAATGTCCAAGTCAGTGACACAACCTAGCATATGAGATTTGATTTGCCTCCAAAGAAGTAACTTGAAAACACTTTTAGGATTTTGTTTTTATTTTTTCAGTCCAGGCATTTCTGTATAATGCTGACAAATCTGTTTTATACACTATTACACTTTTCTTCTAAACATCTAAATCAGTCTAAGTTATGTTTTAATAATTGTTACTTTTCTTTAGGGAGAAAAATTTTAGGAGTCCTCTCTGAGCTTCCCCTTCTCTCTGTACTTTTCTAACCTTACACTCATCCTAGAAGCACATTTGCCCGCACGGATTCTCCACCACGCCTACGATTGAAAAAGAAAAATCAACTATGCCTTTCTTTTTTTATTTTTTTTTCTTTTATTTATTTATTTTTTTATTGTGGGTAAAAATCAAAATTTTCACAATACATACCAACATTTGCAAAATGATATATAAATATATATGTATATATGTGCATTTGCTTACAAAAAGGTTATTTATGTATATATATATAAATATATTTTCAGAGGTGCTTATATTACCCAAAATATTACACGGAACCCACTGGGATTCCCATGTTGGCCACCTCCCACACCTCCCACCACATCCCACACAAACATCTCCCACAAGTGTGCCCCACCACCCTCAATGGACTTACACATCCTGGGGCCTTGCCACCAATTATTTATTGTGGGTAAAAATCAAAATTTTCACAATACATACCAACATTTGCAAAATGATATACAAATATATATGCATATATGTGCATTTGCTTACAAAAATCATATATATTTTAAGAGGTGCTTAGATTACCCAAAATATTACACGGAACCTACCTATACCTTTCTATTTTGGCTTCTTTAAAAAAAATGTCTATTTTAAAAATACATATAAGTTACACTATCCCCTTATCTAACATATATGTATATATATGGATAAAGCAAAATTGGGTTTGCACTCTATGCAATTTTTTTCAAAATATTCTTAAAGTCATTACAGGATCACTAAATCTTCAAAAAGGCAGAAAAAACAACTGTTCCTATCTGTTTCAAGTAATAATTGTACTCATTTATTAGAATATTTTGCTCTTTTTGATATTGTATTTACATCTTTGTGAACAGTGTATCTTTTTAAATTACTTCACATCATGATCCCACAGTTTTATTAAATAATGTTACAGCAATTTAGCTTGTGATTTGCATTCTTAATGGTCACTATCTTGCCAAAAATATATAGTTTCTTAGGTGATATAATACAAAAATTTAATAAAATCCTAGGCCAATTGCACAATAAGATCAATGATTGATCACATAATTTATTTTTCTCAAGTAATCTGCTAGTTAGAAGGGTAACTAAATGGTTCCTTGGGCTTGCTTTCATGAGAACAGTCTTAGCAATGTAAACCTGGTAGGCTATGACTTAAAAATGAGGAATAGGCATTTAGTTAATAAGAACAGAAGCACAAAAGGAGCAAAAACACTGAAAGCAGAAGAACCTGCTTGTTTAAATTGCTGCTGTTAGGTGTTAGTAAAAACTTTGCCTAGGATTATTCATGAAATGTCCTTGGATAGGTTGTGTATGAAGATAATTTGGGCAGCTCTGAATGAAAATTGAATTTGCTCTACTCAGTTCAAGTTCTTGTGTTATATGGGAATAATACAAGTTTTATAGTTTGGGAGGATCTATTATGATTTGTTTCTCTGAATAACATAATGTCTTCTCTGTGTATTTCTTTTTCAAGAAGGTTTAGAAGAAATCACCACTGATAACAAGATATATAAAATCTGGAAATAGTTGTATCACTTTTGCTATAAATTTTTAATGCTCTAAATAATAAAAGTCCATGTATATTATCCACTAATCAATTATCTTTCACATGGCAATTCTATCTCATATTTAAGTTATATTGATAACTTTTCTTCTCATTTTGATATTATGAATGCAAAATATGGCACATAGATGTTTTTTGTTTTTGTTTGTTTTTGCTATCAAGATATACTTTATTATGTGAAATTATGATTCCAATTATAACTCCTTAATCTCTTCAATGCCTATTGTAATGATCCTTAAGACAACACTAAGACATATATATGCATAAATATATACATTTACATATGAATACACATGCACACAAACATACACACACAATCTGGGGTCTGCACTTCCAGTAGAAACTTTATATATATAATTTTTTTTTTAAAGATGCTTAGATTACCTAAATGTTACACAAAAATAGATGTTCTTTGATTTGGCCAAATTTGGCAGTAAATAAGTTCAAATCAAGCCCTACAGTATCTTGGTTCAAAGAACTTGAACATTTCCAGTGTCATTAGTTTCTGAGAATGCACACAAAATATATTGTGATGGTTAGGCTAATGTGTCAACTCAGCCAGGTAACTGTGCCCTGTTGTTTGGTCAAGCAAATACTGGGTTAATTGTTATACAAGGACATTTATGGACTTTAGTCATCTGTGAGTTTACTGCATAGATGGCTGATTACATCTACGATCAACCAGGGAGATTGCCATCAGTAATGAATGACGTTTTATCCAATCAATTGAATGCTTTAAAAGGGGAAGTGATTTCAGAATTCAGAGAGAATTTTCCAGCTTGACTTTTGACAGCCATCATCTCTCAGGAACTCATAAAAGACCTTCATCAGACTTTCCTTGAAGTCCCTGGTTTGGAACCTGCCTGTGGAATGTGGATTTGTGCAACCCCATGGTCATATGAGAGAATTTTATAAAATCTCATACTATTTACAGATATCTCCTGTTAATTCTGCTTCCCTAGAGAACCTGGAAAGATATACCATGTCACAGAAAAGCCAAGGGCCAAGGATCCCTGGCACCAAGCTCCAGAATGACACAGTCTTCTGGGAGAAAGCATCATCTTGATGACTCCTTGATTTTGGACTTCTAGAAAAATAACAACAGAAGTGAATAAATTCCCATTGTTTAAGCCACCCTAATACCTGGTATTTGGAAGCCAGGAGAACACACTGCCCAAGCATTCATACACATCCCCATGCCTGAGGTACTCATCAGGAATCCCTAGGCAGGGAATTCTATGAACTCGAAGAGAACAACCTTGGAAAAACAAGGAATTTAGCAGATTACCAGAAAAAAACCCTCCTCATGTTTGCTGGTCCCCCATGTGAAGACCAGCTCCCCACAAACCAGTCTGAAGTCCACACCGACTGTCACCAATCACAGGCACAGGCACCAAGTCAGTCTCGCTAATAAATATGGACAGGACAATGTGAATCTTCATTTGTGAAAGAAAGTGGCAGTTGAAAGACCAACAATAAAAGACTGAACATAACTTCCAGAGGAGCAAGGCTCCAGCTCTTTCCTCACTCTGGTCCCATGTCCTTCTCTGTACAAGGCAGAGCTGGAACCCAGTTTCAACAGGACCCTTTCAGCCAGTGAATAGTATTTTAAAAAAAATCTAATTAGTATCCTCAGAGAAATATGATAATGTATCCATAAGGAGATAATATATTAGTTTCCAGGCTCTTAAAACAAGTACCCTAGAGTGGGTGACCTTAATAATAGGAATTTATTAGCTCCCAGTTTCAGAGGCTAAAAGAATCACTCCATGTCAGGGTTGGTATCTTTGTGCTTCTCTGCAAACTTTGGAGTTCCTTGGCTTTTCCGTCACTTGGCACATATATCTTGGCATCTTCTCCTTTCTTTTCTGGGTTCCATTAACTTCCAGCTTCTGGTGGCTCCCAGTGGCTTCCCTTTTAGTCTCCATTTTCCATTGTTCATAAGGATTTCACTCATATTGGATTAAGGCCCACCTTCATTCCATTTGTGTATACCTTAATTAATAACATCTTCAAGGTATCTACATACAAATGGATTCACACCCACAAGACAGGGGTTACAATCCTTTTCTGAGGGACATGATTCATTCCCCAAAATTCAGAGATCATAAAAGAGTTTTTGGAATTTAAAATGTACCTGTCAAAATAAATAATAAAACTGCATTAATGAATGGCATAGCTTAAGAAAAATCCAAAAAGCACAATTAAAAAGAAATGATAAGTGCACAAAAAAAAAAAATAAAAATGAGGAGGAAGTATTTGAAAAAGGGTAAACTATTCAGGAGATTGATCAAGGGGTTCCAACATGCAAATAAAATTTGTGCTCTAAAGAGTGTTCACACAATGTGGAGGGAGGAAATTATCAAAAATATATATCAAATAAACAGTTTCAGAAATGTTTAGAGCTTAAAGAGGACTTTCTTGTTTAAAACAAAGGGCTTAAGAGCAAGTGAATTAAAAAGATCCACAACTTGGAACATTGTTGTGAAATTTCAGAAGACCAAGATTGTGTCAGTTTGAAATTTTTATGAATCCCAAAAAGAGAAAGATTATGTTTTTCAAATAATCCATTCCTGTGGGTGTGAGACCCTTTAAAATGGACTAAATTATTGAGGCATGATTCAAGTTAAGTCTCCTCTCTTTTGCTAGGTCTGATATAAACAGAGACACACACAGGAAAAGAGAGCTCAGCAATATTTGATTTGACTATGTGTGAGAGAGGACTGCAGGAAAAGAGTGGCCCAGGGGAAGGCAGATAACCTCAGGAGAGATCAGTGGCCATTTTGATTCACCATGTGGCCAGTGAATAGGATCAACAGTAGCTGACTTTGGTGAGATATCACCTCTTTCTTGGCCTCAGAACTGTAACCATTTACAAAATAAATCTCCCACTCTGAAACCTAAACTATTTCTGGTATTTGCATCCACAGCCCTTTGGCAAACTAAAAAAAGATTAAAAATAAAAAGGAACCTAAAAGCTCTCTGAAAGTAAAATAGGTTAGCTGTGAAGGAATAAACACCAGAAAGGTATTAGACCCAGCAGCAACAACATGGATGCTACAAAATAATGTTACAATACCTTCAAGCTGATAAAGAGAAGAGTATTTCAACTCTGAATTCTGTTCTTACCAAATTGTCAATTACCTGTGAGGACACATAAGAACTCAGAACTTTATCTTCCAGGTACCTTAACTTGCAACACTCATTTAAGATATTCTCTAATAAGATAAGGGATTCCTGAGAGAGAACAAGACAAAATTTAGAAGGGAAGCAGTAGAACAAACCTAGAGAAGCAATTTAGGACATCTTAGTAAGAAAGCTCTCCCCAGGCCTGGGAAAACTTCACCCCAAGTGGAAACAGGAAGAGGGATGGTGCAAAGGTCTTCATATGGAAATCTCTAAATCCTGGAAGAAATTAAGGATGAGATAAAAGTAGATAATGTAAAAGTAAAGAAAAGCAATTAGAAACCCCAGGAAAGCAAAATATTGAAGAGAAAAGATATCTATCTATCAGTCTGTCTGTGTGTGTGTGTCTGTCTGTCTATCTATCTATCTATCTATCTATCCATCTATCTATCTATCTATCATCTATCTATCTATTTTATCTATCTATCTACCTACCTGTAAAACCATGGAATACTAGGGAATTTAGATGAGTTGACAGTGCCAGTCTCCTACTCACAATTTGGGAAGCTGAAATGTTCTGCTATATTTTAAGAAATTCAACACTACAATAATAAATAGAATAGTGAAAAGCTATGATAATTATATATCTCCCATGGGATGAGGATGGAGGACAGCTGGGGAATCTAAGAAGCTCAATCTTCCTCTGCCCAGAAGATATTACCAGGTAACACTGGAGGGGGAGCTCTTGAGGGGGAGCAAAGGGGAAGCAGCTCTTTCATTTTAATTCTTTCTATACTCTTCCTCTGTAGCCATGTGCATATTTTATTGTGCAAAATAAACTAAATGTAATTGGAAATAATTGTGGGAAAAATTCTTTGTTCCAGTGACACACATTCTGGGTCTAACTGGAAGGCACAGGGTATAAGTGAATATTCTGACCCTTTCCACCCTCCTGTCCCCTCAAAAAAGGTGTTAGAGGGTCATGGCATCTTGTGTAGAAATTAATCATCCTGTCTGGAGCAGAACCACCTGTGGAGCTGAGATCATCCAGGGTGGTGAGGGGTGCAGCTGCATTGGCATCCAGACAGGGTATTGTGAAGTCCTTCTCTGGACCATTGACTGTCTGCCCATCTGGAAATAAACTTCCATGGAGGATGCCAGCATGATGGACATCATCCAGGATCCTGAGGCAGCCAACAAGTGTCAATCAGTTTGTAGCTGGCAGCCAGACAGCAGAGGCCAGGCCCAGGCTAAACAGGGGACCAGGGGGCAGCATGGCAGCCTGGCCACTCTGCCTATATCTTGGTGCCCTGCAGAGACCCAGGGGACAAGTAAACACCATCCCTTGGTGGGTAGAATCTCCCACCTGCAGGCACCTGGGAAGAGACTCCAGCCATGTTTGGGAGTCTGGGTTTCCATCTGGGCCCAGCCCCTGACTATCTGTGAGGCCCAAATATTGATAGTCACTCTGTGCTCTTCAGTCATCCTGAGGCTTGTGAGAGGATTAACTAGGGGATGGACTCTGAAGGTCTGGCCCCAGGGACACTTAATATAATTACTGGAAACCTGAAAAACATTAGCAATTATATTTACAATGATGGTAAACGGAGCACTGCTAAAATACTGAAAAATGAAAAGGATTAGCAAGAGCCTAATAGTAGAGTAAAAAAAGGATGCATTAAAAGAATATCAGGCAGCAAGTAACTAATAATTTACAGAACCAATATTCATGAAACATTCACTGTCTCTCAGACTGGGCTCCAAGACTTTGGTTAACCACAGATAATCTCTAGAGCAAGTCCAAATGACAAGTCCTAACATTAGCCCCATTTTACAGGTGGGAAAATATAGACAGAGTGAAGTTAGGTGAACCTGGCCAAGGTCAGTCAGCAAGGTGGGACTGGGCCTGGGAGTCAACCAGCCAGGAAAACATGAGAGATGCTGATGTTGAACTTTAAAGGTTAAACATATGTGCAATGGGGTCATAGGTAGACCTGGACAGGGGTCTCAGCCCCAGCTTGGGTCCTAGCCCTGCTGCTGGCCAGCAATGTGAGCCACCAGCACCTTCTTTATTCCATCAGCTTCAAGCTCATCAGAGGAGGAGGAGAGGGTGCAGCTGTGTGCTAGAAGCAGCACCTAGGGCGGAGGAGGAAATTCAGAAAACATTGGTCGTAACTAACTCAATGACATTTTGAAAATACAATAAATTTTATTTTTAAAGAGGTTTTAGGTTACAGAAAAGTTACATTAAATATATAAGGGACTCCCATATACCCCAATCTTCCCCCTCCCAATCTTCTCCTATTAATAATATCTTACAATAGTATGGTAAATTTGTTACAACTGATGAATAAATTCAATGACATTTTAAAAGACAAAATATTATAAATAAATAAATGACTGCTGCACAGTTTTCTTCTTTCTAAGTCTGTTTCTTCCATTCTTGATAGGAAGCTATCCACACCTGTGGCCAAGAGGGCTCCTTCCGTACCAGGGTAGAGCTGTCTCTGCTCTCAGCTGCCATGAACCAACCTCTCCCAGAGTTGTTCTCAGAGCAAGAGCTGAACAGGTGAAGTGGTCCTGGTGGTCATAGGAAATGGCACTACCTGGGAGCTAGCAGCTTTGAGAGAGTCTTGTCTCTAGGAAATTCTGGGGACAGGGCCTGTGGCTCCCGTAATCCTTGGATGGCCTTCAGGGACTGTGGAGGGTCATTTCCCTCACTTGCCACTGAAAGCACAATGGAGTCAGAGGGAGGAGAGGCTCATCCATGCTCTAATGCCCAGCCTCCTTCTCCCAGCTTAGTGAGGGCTTCCAAGCAGTTAAAAGCACCTGCTGGTCAGAGGAGGGCATCACCACTGCTTCAATCCATTAACCTTTATGGCTCAAACAAAAAATCCAAAAGTATTAATTCAGGACATTCCCTAACTGTCGCAATTGGTTCACTGACTGCCTTCCTCTGGCCTCACCATGGCCCTGTCTCCTGCCTGTGGCTGCACAGTCACTTTCTAACAGTGGTGTCACAGCCCCACCTTGCCAATATTTGGTCACAGCGGAGCTTCTAAGCCCAATCTGACACCAGCACTCTCACTCTCAGATGAAAAATTGACCCAACACCACCTGATGGTGAACTCTAGCAACTGGGAAAACTCATCCTGCCAATGGGGCTCAGGATGAGCACGAAGCCTGTCAGAAGCCAACAGTCCACCCCCAAACCATGTGGAGCCTAAGCCCTTAGGCCATTCACCTAACCATTAATGTGGGGGTCAGCTGACAGCCCTGGCAGGGCCTACTCCAGGCTCAGGGGGAGGAATTTTTGATGCCACCAGTATTTGGCAAACCAGTTGCAGATGTGCTCAAAAGTAAAGCTGGTCTTCAATGACAGGTTCTCCTGCCCAGGACAAGATATGCTGTCAATTTGAGACAACCCTTGTCTCTCCAAAATTAGCTGAGGCAGCACTTGGGATGTGTGAGGAATAACATAGTATGTTATATAATCTGATTCAACTTGTTATTCTCACAAATAGTATCAATATGTTATCCTCACTGTTGCATGTCAAAAGATGAGATCATCCAAGCTAATAAAAATCAATGGGTCAGCCAGAAGGAGAGAGACTTTCTGCCACATGGCTGCAGCCCAGTATGGACCATTATGCTTCTCTTTCTGGTGTGTTTTTTCACTTGCCCCCCCCAACTTTGTGAGCCCCTGTCTTCGACACAGTTAACAGGCAGCCTTGGACCCGGGGAGACAAGGCAGGCAAGGGGGCCTAGAGGTCAAATCCTGATGATGCAGGCAACCAAGATAGGCAGGTCTAGGCAGGAGATAAGAGTTTTGTGTGGAAAAAAAAAACATTTTGGAAAATTTCAAACATATACAAAAGCAGAGTGAATAGTATAACAAACCTCTTTTACTTGAATTAATTATAATACATGTCCAATATCCACTCATCTGTTCCTCCTCCTTTCCCTCTCCCCTCGTGGTTTATTTTAAAGAAATTTCAAAACTACTATGATTATATCCATAAAAAAGAGTACTGAAGTGTAACACAGGTAGGGACCCAAGTCTGCTGACTATGCCAATTGCAACACAGGTGGTCAAACCCGGCCAGCTAATTTGATATTCCAGAGAAACCTCACGGGAGCCCAGTGACAGCCATGCCCTTCTCACTTTCTCATACACAGAGCCCAGTGGTGGCAGGCTGGGGGAAGCTCTGCCATTATCACTTACAGAATGCAACCAGCCCTGACCAACCAGTGGGAGGTGGGGGAGTGCTCTGCACTGCCTAACAGAGTCAGCTTTTATAAAGTTACAAACAGTGGGACTAGTTAACAATTACCAGACCTCCTGATTCTTCTCACAGGTGTACCTTTGATGCTGAGACCCAAACCTCTTGTTTATGAGGATCTGGTGGCTGGCCAGATCCATTCATCCTCATTCCAGGACCTCATGGAAAGGACATTCCATCTTCATTTACCCTGATTAAGAAACAAAGACATTTTAAAAGACATAACCTCAAGATTAATACACCTAAAAATAACAATTATTCCTCAGTTTTTGGTAAAATTGTATGGACAAAGCACTGGGGGCCTCTCAGAGCCAAAACAAACAAACAAAACAACAAAAACCTCTATCTTATGAAATTTGAATCCTCATGAAGGTAGCCAACCCACAGCACATTGAGCCGCTACTTCCTTACCTTTAACCCAATACTAGCAAAGCTCACATACCTTAAACATGTAAACAGGCATCTACAGAACAAACCCTTGCCCAATTAGTAGGAGTCAAGCTAACTTCCTTTCTGTCAAAAAAATAATAATTTGCCCTTCCTAGACCCCAAAGATTCTATCACTCTGGTTTCCTTTGCTGAAGCAAAAACTTTGTTGTCTCACATAAAATACTGTAGTTTAAAAACTGTGCTCTGATTTGGCTTTCAAAATCTCATCATTCACATTTCTGCCATCTCATGATTTTCTTTGTGGTTGGACTATTTGATAAGGGTCCAAAAGTAGTCCACACACTGAAGAACTGCCTGGTCTCTGCATTTGGGGAATGTTCATGTATTAACATGGATATTGGAGGAACTGGTGGGAGACAAGAGGGTTGTGATGGGGAGGACAGCAATGGGTATTTGAATTCCTGGCAGGAACCTTATTCAGCAGTCAGTGCAGGGTGTGTGTGCTGTGTCCTCACTGAACAGGCTTTTTGTCTTCTTGGTGAGGGCTGCTTCCTGAGTTGCCTGGAAGCACCTGGAAAATGAAAGCCACTGAGTTCACAGGTCCTGAACATCATCCAGTGGGGTCTGAGATACAGCCCACCTACTGACTGCATGCCCTCTAGTTCCCCTGAGGTAGTTGTTTCTTCCATGGGCATAAAGGGTCCTGAGCATTCCTGGGTCTCCCTCACACTAGTTTTCGTGTCTTAATACTTCTGCCTTTTCTGACTGACTTGGCTTGAAGACTTGGCAGAGATTAGGATGATTTTCACCCCTAAGACAATGTTAGTTTGATATCATTGAAGAATTCCAAGAAGAAATTCTGATTATGTTTGTAAACTGGTCTGTTCCTCTGGGCTAGTGATACCCTTAGATTTTATTGAATTCCAATGTTTCACTTTTACTTGATTAAATTATGACTAGTGCTTTAATTGGGCCACATCAGTAGGATGTTGAGTTCCCACCACCTTAGTGGATGAGGACTCACAGAGAAAAGGCATGGCAGAGGACAGAGTGTAGAGTTTTAATGCTGGAGCACCAGGAAGTAAATAGAGAAGCAGATACGTGAGGAAAAAGAGAGGGCTCCATTAGACACAGCAGAAGCCTGGGAAGAGAGATGAGCCATGTGCCTTTTAGTTTACAGCTGGCCTTGGAGAGAGACCAGAGCAGCCGAACCTGGAGAGAAATGAGCCCCAGGAAGAGAGGAAACCAGAAAGCCTGAACTCTGAACCTGAACCCTTGTAGACATTGGCAGCCATCTTGCTCCATCAAGTGGCAACAGACTTTGGTCAGGGAAGTAACTTATGCTTACTGTAAGCTTCTACCCCAAATAAATACCATTTATAAAAGCCAACAGATTTCTGGTATTTTGCATCAGCACCAATTTACCTGACTAATTCAGACACTGAGGCTTGGCCCATGATTGCCAAAGCCATCTCTACTTCCATTTGGCTGTTCCTCAAAACATTTCAACTGCCAATGGAACAACACCTGGAATGATTTTTCCTTGCATCTTCTGTGACCTGCTCCTTCTGGGGAGCTGGCGGTATGGCACAAGGAAGGACTTTCATTCTGAGCTCTGTTTCTGAGGAAAAGTTGTTTATCTGCAGGCATTTGGGCATAAGTTCACAAACCTCTTGATACTCAATCAAATGTGAATTTTACTGGCCTTGTCAAATATCAGATGACTGTATATGCGAGGATCTATATCAGAACTCTCAATCCGGTTCCATTGGTCAGTAGGTCTATCCTTGTGCCAATACCATGCAGTTTTGATCACTGTAGCTTTGTAGTATGTTTTAAAGTCAGGTAATGTGATGGGAGGTGTGGGAGGTGGGCAACATGGGAATCCCAGTGGGTTCCGTGTAATATTTTGGGTAATCTAAGCACCTCTTAAAATATATGTATATATATATATATAAACAACATTTTTGTAAGCAAATACACATATATGCATATATATTTATATATCATTTTGCAAATGTTTGTATATATTGTGAGAATTTTGATTTTTACCCATAATAAAAAAAAATTAAAAAAAAAAGTGAATTTTACAAAGATTCTAGCCAACTTAGATGGGAGAAATTTTTAGCCCTGGGAGACTGATGTGCTGCTTTCTCCAGGGTATCATTAAAAATAAAGTGGATGGGCTTTGGGGAGGCTAAGCAGCAGAGCCTGAAGAGGTCACCTGCCCAGGCTACTGGTGCATTATAAAGTTGGGTGTTTCTGGCTCATTATCCAGCTGTGAGACCTGGAGCAGAGAGTCAGTCCAGAGGCTGGGAGGACTATCTCTATTGCCCCAGACCTGGTCTTCTGTAGAAATTTGTTAGGCCAATTAATAATGCTCTCAAATTCACCTAGGGCCTCAGTTGGAGGTGGTAATTAATTTCAAGAAGCAATTAGGTCTCCTGAGGGCTGGGACACCTGAAACTGGAGGCAAGAGTCAAGGAGAGAGTGTTAATAGTGTTTCTCCTGAGCTGGGGCTTCCTCAATGAAAAATTTGAATTGGAGGGGGTAAAGGGAATTTGACATTTTGTGACTTTCCCTACCTCAGCAGCTGCCTGATATCCTGCTCTCTGTGGCATTTTCCTGCAAAGAGCTGGCTGCCATGCTCAGTCCTGGCAGGTCTGCTGCTTCACCAGAGCACACTTTAAATTCTGCTTATTTTTGTCACATACCTAAGACATTAAACTCCCACATGCCCAAGATCACTCCCAGAACACCAGCTTTCCCTCTGTTCCTGAGGGCCCTGCCTGTTACCTGAAAACATTCATCTCTTGAAGATCTGGCTGGACCATCTCTGCCTCTGACCTTAACCCTCATTTTGTGGTACATTAATTTTCACCCATTTCTGCATTCACCCACTATCTAGACTTTAAAGGGATTAGATGGTTGCTCCTTGTGTAGATTTAATGAATCATAGCATACATAAGGGAAGTGACCTAATCATTAAGTATAAAATTTGATGAATTTTTAGGAACTGAACACCCCCCCCCATTCAAGAAGCAGACACCACCAGAACCCCAGAACCCACCAATGTTTCTTCCACCCATATCCACAGGCCCTGACCACCTGCTGCTTTACTTTGACATTAAAATTGGAATTTCATGCAAATGTTAAAAACACATAAAGAGAAACTCTGGAGTTCTGCTTTCAGTTAATCATTCAGATTAACCCTCCATCTGAGAAACCTAGAAGAGCTGTATAACATCAACCAAACCCCATTTGTCTGAAGGTACTGAGAGCTGGCAAAACAGTGAGTACTGCAAGACCTAGAGCCAAGAGACAGGAAAACCCGGAAAGGCAATCATTGCATTTAGGACCATTCGTACCCCAGAGGTTTCTGCTGTTTCTGATGGAGGCTGAAAAGCTGAACAGGGCATTGGGGAAATATATGAAGGAATGACTGGCACTTACTCTGATGCTACCTTCCTTTGAAGGGATTAGTTTGTTGTCTTCAATTCTCACAGGCACATTTTGGTGATATTTTTCTGGAATTATCTGAATCAAAATTTAAAACATGCACTTTTCTTTTCCATTTTGATGATTCAAAGTTTTCCTGGGTCCATGGGAAGGCTGGATCTTCTGGTTCAAGCCTCCCATCCCCGGCAGGGTGTATGATCTCAGGGTCACTACTGGCAGCCTATGGAGGCTTTTGTTGAGTCCTTCCTCTGTGAGCCCTCAGCCAACTCAAGAGACCCTTATTGCTGGGCTCACTTCGCAGGGTACCAGTCTTCTGTCCATTCCTAGAAAGTTCTGGCAGAGGAACATATGGGCCCCCTGGATCAAGGGAGTCCAGGCAGATGGACAAGTGTGACCCCTGGACGTAAGGATTCTGGCAGAGGGACTTGTGTGATATCCTGGATGGAGGTGATTGAGGTAAAGGGAGGTGAGACTCCCCTGGAGGGAGGGATCCAGGAAGAGGGACATGTGAGCTCCCCATTCACCTGGTCCCACTTGGGACATCTCCTAGGGTTCTCCATGTCCTTTCACTTACTTTCCTGAGGAGTTTTCACAGGCTCTGATGAGGCCTTCTTCTCTTCCTGCCCATTCCTCTCTCTAGGCAACCTCACTCATGTTCCTGACATTTACTACCTTCTGTATTTCTATTTTTAGATCAGATTTCTCTCTGGATCTCTAAGTCCAGATATTGAATTATCTACTAAACATTTCCAAGTCTTCCCCCTGAACCTTCCTCCTGGCTCTTGTCTGGGTAGATGGTGCCCCGATCCTCATGGGACATGGTTCTTATCCTCAATACTTCCTCTTTCACTTTTTCAATGAGTCAATGATTTTGTGGTTCTAAATCCTGGACATCTCTTTAACCCCATTCAATTATTTTTTCCTTACTTTCCTGGACAGGTCTGAGGCATCATAATCCTTGCATGAGCTTCTACACCAACTTCCTAACTGGATTTTTTGTTTTGCTCTTGGGCTCCTACATCTCATGTCCACTCTCAGGCTAGAACAATTTTGTAAACACATAAATATCATTTTATGATTTCCACAGTCAAAGACTTTCATGGCTTCCCTGTGCCCTTGAGATGAAGTCCAAGAACATTGCCCAGGCCTGAAAGTCCCTTTATCAGGCCTCTGATGGCCTCCCCAAACCCACCCCAGCTCCATAAACCTTGGACTTCCTCTTGGCTTTGGTTTGGGTTGCCCACACAGGAACCCCTGGTGCTATCCAGGATTCCTAATTTTCACTTCGTTCCACCATCCCTCTAGTGGCCCAAACTGGCTGCTTCTATGCTTCCAATCATTCCTTGTTACCAGGCAAGACTATTCGCTCTAGATGATGCAGTACACTTTTCCCCTGTTTCCTAGCTCTCCTAAGGCCCTCTTGTGCCACACCTGCCCAGTCCTCCAAGGTGACATGATTAAATTCCCAACACCAACCTTCAGCTCTCTTCACTCCACCTACCAGACCCTTGGCCCTTCCCTGACCTGACCCTATATTTTCCCCTGACCTGACCTTCTTCCAACTCCTTAACTGATCCTCTATCTTCCGCCTATCTGACCCTCTGCCAACTCCTTACCTTGACTTCTTCTCTCTCCCTAACTGGCCCTCTGCCCTCATATTAGGTTACCCTTTGCCCTCCCCCTACCTGACACCATCTGTCCCCTCACCTGACCCTCTTCCCTCCCCCTAACAAACCCTCAGATCTCCATGCAAGATTCCCACTATTCTCCCCTTTCCTTGACTCTCTAACCTCTCCATACCTGATAATCTGCTGTGCCCTTTCTTTATCCTCTGGCCTTCCTCTACTTGAAACCCGGCAACCCCCTACCTGACTCTTTGCTGTCCACTTACCTGACCCCTGCCTTGAACTTCTGTCCTTCCCTTACCTGGATTTATGGTCTCCAACTACCCAACCCTCTGCCTTCCCCCTACTTGAACCTCTGACTTCATCATACTTGACTTTCTTTTCTCACCCTACCTAACTTTCTGTTCTCCACATACCATACTTCTATTCTCACCTTACCTGACTCTCCAACCTCCCTTACCTGATGCTCTGCTTTTCCCTTACCTTGCCTTCTGCCTTCCCATTATCTGTGCTTTTCCCCTTTCTCTACCTGACCCTCTTCCCACCCACCTCTGACCCTCTTTTTCCCCCTACTTGAACTCTGCACATCCCTCACCTGACCCTCTGTTCTCCCCCTAACTAACCTTCTGATCTCCATGCACCTGACCGTCTGTTCTTCCCATTCCTGACCCTTTAACTTCCCCATACCTGATGATCTGCTGTCCCCTTACCTTACCTTCTACCCTTCCTCCACCTGAACCTCTGCCCTTCCTCTGCCTGGCCCCTGTCCTCCCCTTACCTGACCCTCTGTTTTCATTCTACCTGACTCTCTGCCTGTTCTCTACCTGATCCTTTGCTATTCCTGTAACTGAATATCTGCCCTCCTCTTACCTTATCTTCTGCCCTTCTTCTATCTGACTCTCTGCCCTCCCTTTGTCTGACCCTCGGTTCTCCAGTTACCTGAACTCTGTTCTTCCACTGCCTGATATTCTGTTTTTCCCTTACCTGACCCTCTGCTCTCCCCTGTCTGACACTCTGCTTTTTCCTTCCTAACCCTGTGCTCTCCCCTACCTGACCCTCTTCTGTCCCTTTGCCATACTCATTGCTTTCCTGTCTGCCCCTCAGCCAATGCCACTGTGTTTATGGGGACTTGACAGCAGAGGACAGAGCTAAAGCCAGGTGATGAATGGATGGAATGAGGACACCAATACTCAGTTCTGGGCTGCTGCTGCCTCCTAGCCCTCAAGTTGGCCCTGGGGGTCAGTGGTTGAAAGTCCTGGCAGGAGGTGGAATTCTAGTGGTCCATCCTATAGTCCACATCATGCAATGCATGGCCATCCTTCTGTAGCAGCCTCAATGGGTTCGCAGGCACTGGCAAAGGAGGTGCTCACAGTGGAGTGATTGGTATTCAGGACTTGGAAAGAATCAGTCAGAAATCTGGAGGCCAGGGTGTGTAGTGAGGCTGGCAGCTGGGGCCCATCCAGTGTGTGCTTAGACAGAGCAATAGCATGATGAACCTAATCACTATCTATTTTGACTCTCTAGACTCATCCTCATCTTCTCCCTGGCTACAGGGCTCTGGCCTAACCATCCCTTACCTGCAGCCTCATTTCCTAAGCTGTTTCTCATTTCTCTTCCCTCTGAGTATCAAATTACCCTGCAGCACAACTACCACCATCTCTCTCCTGAGAGTTATTTAGTTTTGCCAAATACTAACAACTCCTTCAGTATAATATAAACAAATTCATTTGCTTTTTGGTGGAGAGAATTCACTGTGGAGCCCTAGGAGAGATTTTGTGGGTGATGCCTGAGATACGGTGTGGGATCTCCTATTGTGTTCAAGGCCCATCTCCATCACTTGAGGACCTTTGTATCTCCCCCATCTGACTTGCACACCACCCCACCACACCTCCCTGCCGGACTGACAGCCCAAGTGCTTCTCTTTATAACATTTCATCTGATATATCCTAAGCCAGTTTCATCATGAAATTGCTCAGATGGGTATACACTCTACAATTGCCATCTTGAAATTCTTAATAATTTTTTTCAAAGGGCTCAGTATTTTCACTTACACTGAGCCCCACAAATTATGTAGCCAGTCTTGGGTATATTTTTGATTTATTGAAATTATTCTGTTTGGAAAAGTGAAGTAAGTTTATTTTAGAATATGTAGGAAGTGCAGATAAGACACAAGAAGAAAATAAAAAATCATTTAACATTCTGTGCCCCAGAAATGAGCCTTTTTAACCTTGTGATTTATGTCTACTGAGGACTTTCCCTTGCAGAAATGAACAAAAGAGAGCATCTTTTACAGAATGCAGCATAGCATGATTTCTATTGGTTCGCTCTCTTTTTAACTTAATTTTTCCTATTGGCTTCTCTATACTTTCCTCATTTATACCATCATTTTTAATGATGGCCTCATGTTCCATTGTATGCCTGTCCCGAAATTTATTTAATCTTCTCTCCTTGAATATTGACTGATTTCCTGAGGACAGACATCCTCCCAGTGATAGGAGTATGAGTCTTTGATGGTAGCCTAGGACCCATTCCTAGAGGAAAATTAGGATATTGATTGTATTACTACATGTCTATTCCTGGCTCACATAATTTTAGAGCAACCCTGGTATTCAATCAAACCTTCCATGTGAGTGCAGATCAGCACTGTCCTGCTGAGCCCTGGACTCTGTTGTGCTGCAGCCATAGAGCTCAGTCCTCACTGAGGATAGGCCCATGGCATCTCACATCAGCTTGCAGGAAACCTACTGACCTTCTCTGCCCACCTGAGAATATCCGGGAATGAGCTTACACCCCTGTGGCAGATGAGTTCTCTGATACCCGCAAAAAAATGTGAGTACTCCTTGGTGACCTTCCAGATGTTGGAACAGCTGGGTTGGGTCCATTGTCTATGTGTGAGCAGACCACACACACTCTCTCCCTGAGGCTGCAGGCCCAGCGTGGCTACAGAAGAGGTGACTAGAGATGTTACTGTCTCCTCCAATGGGCTCATAAACTGGTGCTTCCAGCAGATTTGAGCTGGCTTTGTCCACATCAATTGGGAACAAGATGGAGGTGCATATGTTCCTCCTGTAAAGTTTCACTGAGTACCCTCATTCCAGGCAGTCCTCTTCTTCCATGTTTGTGGTGGCCCTGATCATAAATGTCCTGATCATCACAGCCATTTATTTTAGCCCCAATGTCCACACCCCCATGTACTTCCTCTTGGTCAACCTGTCCGTGATGGACATGGTCTGAACCTCATTCACACTCTCCAAGTTACTGCAGAGCCTGGTTGCAAAGAGCACCATCTCCTACCTCAGATGCCTTAGGCAGATGTTTTACCTGTTCACTGCCTATGGAACTTCTCTCCACCACCATGACCTATAAACACTACCTGACCATCTGTTGGTTGCAGGACAACCACACCCTGATGATGTCTCTCCTTGGTGGCTTTAAGGTGGTCTGCAGGTGTGTTCAAACCTCCATGCTCACAGCTCTTATCTTCAGGCTGTCATGTGACTCCAACAACATTGCTCACTTCTTTGCAAAATCTCACCCATGCTACTGCTATCTTGCTCCCCAACTTTCCTCATAGATATCATGACCATCACTTCAGAGATGTTCCTTTTGGGGATGCACTTCCTGGTCACCATTGCATCTTCAGGCTGCATCATTGCCAGCATCCTTCCCATCTACTCAGCAGAGGGCAAGTGGTGGCTTTCTCCACCTACAACAACGACCTCCTGGTGATCACCATTTATTACTACACCTTTCTGTACACCAACATCCATCTAGCCCTTGACTCTGTGGGGTTTCTAGACAGGACTATTGCCACATAGAACACCATCATCACTCCCACCCTGAACACCTTCATTTATACCCTGAAGAATAAGGAATTCAAAGTATCCCTTAAAGATCTCCTCTTACAAATGACACTGGGTAAAGAAAAGAGAATAGGTCTGACCTTGGGAAGCTAGGAAGCCACACTTCATATTCCCCCTCCCACCTAAGAGGGTCCTTTTGGCCTCACTGGACACATTTTGGAGGTAGATTCTCTAAGAAATTGTTACTAGATTCTTTGTGCTAAGAGATTCTTTAATGTACAGTATTTTCACTGCTTCTACTTTTTAAATAATGTATTTAATAGTCATACAAATTGTTTAATAAGCCCTTAAGCATTACACAGTTAATAATTTGAAGCATACATTTTATACATTATATTTCCTTGAACAAAGAAATTTAGACTCATTCAGTCAAATCCCTCTGTTAGTTATATCATAAATGTAATATTTTGGATCTTTCAAAAGTCTCAAACCCTTTAAAGAACAAAGTATGGTCAAATACTCAGAATGATGAAAAAAATATATTAGACCATAGTTAAACCTATCATGAAATCCTTAATATCATGGGTTTGATTGTTGTTCAATATTTTGATTCTTATTTTATTTTTTTTATCTAGGGCTTCTCTTGTTCACTAGGCCAAAGAAAAATAACACTAGTTTAGATTACAAGAGGGTACAAGTTCTGAATTATTGACCATCTGTTTCTTATTGAGACTTAGGTTCTGATTCTAACATCCAAAGTGATTCACACCCTAGCCAAAGGCTTTCTGATTGGTCTCTCCTTTTAGGCACTAATTACATCCAGAGATTTGATAAGTCCATCCATTTGAACTTATGTTATTCATTTGACTGGTGCCAAGCACTAAGTTCAAATGAGCATCCTTAGGTTCCTGTTACAGGAAATGTTGCATGTGTGGAGACATATGCAGGGTTGTTTGGGTAAATTTTACCTTATGAGGTTGCTGAGGAGTTCCATCTTCTGTGACATGGGTCTGAATAAAGCTAATTGTAAAAACTTTTTTTAAAGGAGAGGATAAATTTAATTAAACTCCTACAAATGCAGGCATGTAAAAGTAGACAAATTGAGCCTCCACAAATAAATGCTATTTTCACTGAAATTAAACATGCAGCTGATGATGTTGCATTAAGAAGAGTATTAGTTCTCTAGGAAAAGGTCAGAAAATATTACATAACCTATAAGACATGACCTAAAGTGATGTATGTTTTTCTTCAAAACAGATATGAAACATGGAATTTCGAAAGTAATTTTGCTTCTACCTTTTGTAGTAGACCCCTGACAGAAAGGAAGAGAAGGGAAATATTGAAAAGCAACTACAGTGTTCTTCTGTAGAAAAAAACATTAAAATTTTGTGTTTTATATAGACTATCATAACAATTTAACATGCAGCCATCTTGAATACAATTATTTTTCATTCTTACATAAATAACTTACATGCTTATAAATAACAAACATAACATAAATAACAAATATGCAGATGTTTATGTGGGATGTTATGGGAGGTGTGGGAGGTGGGGAACATGGGAATTCCTGTAATTTTGGGGGAACATTTATGTAATCTAAGCATCTTTTAAAAATATATATTTAAAAATAACATTTATATAAGCAAGTGCACATATATGCATATATATTTATATATCATTTGACAAATATTTGTTTGAATTGTGAAAATTTTGATTTTTACCCACAATAATAAAAAATAATAATTTTAAAAATCCAAAAAATAAAAGGAAAAGAAAGAGCATGTATGTTATTAATGTAAGGATGAACAATAATTATACTAAACATTTCTTATTGCAGTCACCCTTTCATTATTTTGTTTTTGCAAACTTTATACAAAAATTTCCTTGTTGAGTCACCTTATGAATTAATGGTTTTGCATAGACTCAATTAAATTGAATATTTTTGATACTGATTCTTACAATTTCCCAGTAGTTTCAACAGTATATTGGACACATTTTTTTTCTGTAAGCATCTTTGATTTTAAGAAAGAAGCTGGCTAAGACCCATTTTGATTTTATCTTATCTCTAAGCTAATGGCATTAGCTGTTTTCCCCAGGAGTCCTTCTTATCTTTTATTTATATATAATGGAGAACAAAATCAGGTTGTAAGGCCTCCCATGTCTGCCTAATAATGAAATCATCAACCAACGCCATTAGGGACGGAACTTGAAATGATGTCACTATTATAGTGATGAATTCACCTTGACATTTGCATTAGATGGTAATTCTTTAATTTTGATACAAAAAAATACGTTATTTAAAACATTTTCCTGCAATATCCAGCATAGATTCATAATTTATCTCACAAAGTTTATTAATATGTCATTTCTCATGGAAATTTTTTATCACATTCTAAAATATTGCCCTATATTTACAGAAATTAGGTGATACAACTAATCATGATTGTCCACTGATAATTAAGTGAGAAGAAGACACGGTTAAAAAAAAAAAAAGGAAAAATAGATGAACAGAAACTGTGGGTCCACAGTGTAAAGACACTCTTCCCTTATTGAGAGTAATGAGCTGATAGTTTTACTTTTAAAGAAATGATTAATTATAAATACACATATTTAACATGTACAATTTGATTTTTGACATTTTCACTTTCCAGAATTTTATGTAAATGGGATAATACAGGTGTACTCTTTTTTGAATGCCTTTTCACATGCCAAATTATTATTTTGAAACCTTTTCATGTTGTTATATCTATCAGTGGTTCATTCTTTTTATTTTTTAATTGTATTCCATTGTAAAGATAAAATAATATTTACTCGTCCACTCATTTCGTTGGACATTTGTGTTGTTTTCAAACTTATGCTGTCATGAATATTTTTGTTTGAGTTATAATATAAACATACACTTTCATTTCTCTTTGATAAATTCCTGGGAATGGAATGTCTGAATCATATGGCAGAAGTGATAAAATGTTTTTCACAAGCAGTATATGATATTTACAATTCTTCAAAATCTGCCCCAATACTTCATATGGTCAATCTTTCTAATTTTAGTCACTCAAATAAGCATGCAAATGTATCATATTGTGATGGTAATTTGCACTTCCCTACTATCTACTGATGTTGAGTATCTTTTCACATTCTTAATTGCCATTTCTAAAGAAGAGCCAGTTCAAATTTTTGCCCCTTTTCATCTTATTTTTTATTTCCTTATTATTCAGTTTTGAGATGTCTTTAAATATTCAGGATACAAATCCCTTATGAAATAAAATTTTTTCAAATATTTTCTCCCAGTCTGTGGGCTATCATTACGTTCTCCTAACATTTTCTTTTGAAGAAGTATGTTTTTTTATCAGTCCAATTTATCAGGTTTTTATTTTATGTATTGCACTTTTAGTATCATGTCTAATAAATATTTGACTAGTCCAAATTCTTAAGGATTTTCTTGAGATTCTATGTTTTATTTATAAATTCATTTCAATGACTTAATTCCTTTGCAATTTCACATGAATTTTAAAACTAGCTTCTAATAATGTCTACTGAAAAATTCCTTCTGGATTTTGAAAGGAATTATATTGAATCAATAAATCAACATGTGAAGAACTGACATCTTGTCAATATTGAGTCTCCTGATGCATGAACAAAGTACATCTATCCATTTATGTAGGGTTTCTTTAATTTCTTTCAGCAGTATTCTATATATTTTAGTTTCAATTACTTTGCATATTTTGTCAAATATATCCCAACTTATTTCATATTTTGATAGTGCCCCTAATATTACTTTATTCATATAATTTTTTTAATCTGGGAAGTTGTGCTAACACATGGGATAACATGGATGAATCTTGAGGACCTTATGTTGAGTGAAGCAAGCCAGGCATTGAATGACAAATATTACATGACTTCTCCGATATGAATTAAGCAAATTGAGCTGACTCAGAGAGCTAGAGTCTGGAAGATAGGTTTACAGGAAATAGAAAGGGAGAAGGAGGTTGTGAGCCAACATCCATATGGGCAAAATCTATGATAAATTGGAAGTGAGAAATTGTGCAAGAAGGAATATGACAGGGGTGTATTGATACTATTGGGTTAGGGGTACAAACTTGACAGTTTAGGGTGGGGAGAATGGCTTGGATGGTCCATGGAATTGGGGTGAGGGTTGGGGGAGGAGGCAGCTGAACAATGGGGATTGGTGGGTAAATGACTGAAACTACAATGTTGAGAAATCACTTTTGGCAATATGACAAGGAAGGATTACTAGTTTAGGGAGTTGGACATGGGACATTCAAAACAGGGCACTACAAGGGCACCTGGGGCAGTCTTATAGAGAATGTGTGAGTGATCATTTTGTCATAGTGTGTTGTATCAGTGGGTGGAGACCAACATAATGAGCAGGAAGGAGTGGGTCTCCCATCTTGGGGGAGCCTGATTTGTTCACAGAGGGGTGGGTGTATCTCGAGAGTATGGATCATTCCTAATAGGTGATGACAGACTAGTTTGTCAAGGCCTCAGTGTTTTTGGAAGTATCTATGAATCTTGTCTTTAAGGAGTGAAGTCTGGTGGTCGCCATGGGCTCCAAGGTGAGGGGGAGGGAGGAAGAGAATAGATGGAAATGGGGGTATTTAAGGGGCAATGGATGTGTTCTGCATGATCTTGCAATGATGGATACAGGCCATGTTAAATTTCATCTAAAATTTATATAAGTGTATCATCTAAAATGTAAACCATAATATAAACCATTGACCATGATTTAATATTTGTAAATCATTTGTAACAAATGCACTATCCACATATAAAAAAGGTTATTGATATGGGAAGGGGGAAAGGAGAAGGATGTTGGGTATATGGGAGTCCCCTGTATTCTGTGTGTGACTTTACCTGTACCCAAACTTCTTTGAAGATAAAATGAATAAAATAAGACATTGTGAAGAAATGGAAGGAAATGCCACTGTACATACAGAACAACAGATATTACAGTGATGAAAGGTGAAAAATAAAAAAAAAATAATATTTTTCATTTTTAATATCCCAATTTTAAAATTTTATTTTAGTTTTAGTTTTTCTAAGTTATTATGTATTTTATCTCTTATTTTTAAATCTATCATTATCATTTCATTTTCCTATTAATTGTATTTGGTGATATTCTTGGTTCCATTTTTGAAGAAGTTTTGTAATGGAAGGGTTAGAACTGTGGCACAGGAGGACCTTTGGTGTGGGGTGTCAGTCATAGGGGAATACATAGTAGGAAGTTCACCTGGTCATACATATAAGGAATATATATATGTGTGTTCAAATGAACATGGGGCATTGCCACAGTGTGTAGAGATTCACTAAATAACTTAAAGAATATTGAATTCCCATCCTGGGGAGCTCTGCTACATTGTCTAATGGAAGAGCAACAATTCCCCAAGTACAGGGCCAATGACTAGTGACAAAGGATGGTCAATTGACAGGCCCTTGATATTGATGACTATGCTTATGAACCTTTGCTCTTGAAATTGTATCTTAACCTAGTATTGTAGTGTGCATAAGAGTTACCTCCTGAGAGCCTCCATGTTGCTCAAATGTGACCTCTCTCTAAGGCAAACAGCATATAAATGTTTTACCTCCCTCCCTCCCCCCCTGCCGAGTGTGGTACATGATTCCTGGGGATGAGCCTCCCTGTCACTGAGGGATTAGTACCAAGCACAAGGTGGTGATGCAACTGGAAAAGCTTTTGAATAAAAAGGGTGAAATGTAAAAGCAAATGAGTGTATATGGCTAAGAAACTTCAAAGTGAGTCAGTAGGTCATCTGAGAGGCAATGCTTATGCACATTTCAGCAGGATCTCCTAGACTGCCAAAGTAGATAGAGTAGATAGTACCCCAGATAATGGGGTTCCTGAGTGCTCATGTCCTATGGTCATGGCAGATAGCTCCAGAATTTGGTGCCTTGCCAGTGGGTGCTATTTTGGAGTTTGTGCTCCCGAGTGTGACAGAGTTGGACTCAGTTGTGATTTCTCTACACATGCCTCTTCTGTCCCTTCTAGTTGAACCTATAGTTGGTGCTGGAGTTGGTAGGTATACATCCAAGGCACTTGAATCTCTTGTCCATGTGCCAACTTGGCCCTAAGCTTCAGTGGAGTTGTAACACATAATTTTCAGTTCATTGGACTCAAAAGGACAACTAACAAGGGGGTGAGGATGGACAGCCACCATGCTAAGGAACCAAGAGTGTCTACAACTGCAATCAAGAGAGTCCCATCATTCATATGGAACTGAAGCCCCCTCTCAATGAGAGGTGGATGGGGCATCACCATCCCAGAATTCTCAGAATTAGGGAATAAATAATGCACTAGAGTGGACTTGCTGGTATTTTACTGTAGACTTATTGTGATTCTAACAATGGAAGAAATTATGTCATTGATGTGGAGACAATGGCCAATGGAGGTGCTGAAATCAGGGAGAGGGAAAAAGAGATGTAATATGGGGGCATTTTTGGGACTTGAAATTGCCCTGAATGGCATTGTAACAGCAGACACAGACATTATATATCCTGCCATAACCTACAGAACTAAGTGGGAGTGAGTGTAAACTACAATGTAAACTATTTTCCATGCTTAGTGGCAATGCTCCAAAATGTGTTCATCAATTTCAATGAATGTACCACACTAATGAAAGAAGGTGTTAATGTGGGGAAAATGGGAGTTGTGGGGAGTGGGGCAAATGGGAATGCCTTATATTTTTTTATGTAACACTTTATGTAACCTAAATATCTTTGCACTTTGCAACACACAATTTTATAGGTTTTGACAAAATGTAAACTGCCCTTATCCATCATCACAATGACATGTAATTGAAAATGGCCCATGTTACACCTATTCTTCCTTCTTTCTCCCCTCATAACCTCTGGTTATCAATGTATTTTTATTTCTTTTTAATTTTTTAATTTTTAAAAAGATACATAGATTACGTAACTGTTACACAAAAAATATAAGGATTCCCATATGCCCCAACTCCCACACCTCCCACACCCTCCCAAATAAACATCATTCATTAGTGTGGCACATTAATTGCAATTGATAAACACATCCTGGGGCTTTGCCACTAAGCATGGGCCATGGTTCACATTGTAGACCACACTCTCTCCCACACAGTTCTGCAAGTTATGTGATGATATAAAATGGCCTATATCTTTCATTGCAATGTCACTCAGGACAATTCCCAAGACCTGAAAAATCTCTTGTATTACAACTGTTTTTCCGTGTCCCTGTCCCCAGAGCCTCCAGTGGCCACTGGCTCCACATCATTGTTGTAATTTCTTCCATAGATAGATTCATAATATATCTACAGTAGAATACCAGTAAGCCCATGTTACAATTCTTCTTCCTGCTCCATCCCCACAGAACTTCTGGTGACCACTGTCATTATATCAATGTTACCTATTCTTCCATCACAACAACAATAAGTCTACCTTAGTCCATAGTTGCATTCCCCCTTATGTTTGTTCATTCCCCAATCCTGCGGATTTTGGGATAAAGATGTCCACTCTACTTCTGATTGAGAGGAAGCTTATATCACATGGATCAGATGGATAGAAATGTCTTGATTGCCTTTGCAGATGCTCTTTGCTTCTTGGGATAGGCATTGCCCATCATCATACTTTTTTTTGTTGTCCTGGGTGAGTGCAATCAACTGGAGAGTAAGTGTTGGTTGCAACTCTGCAGAGATTCACGTCTCAAAAAGCATATGGACAGTCAGAAAATAAAAGACTGTGTGATATATATTTAATGAGAATAATGCTAATTATAGATTCAAATAAAAAAGGCAGAAGAACCATGTGAAGGAAAATTTAAATGAGTCTAAATCTGGTACATTGGGGAGATAAGTTTTCATATATTCAAAGGTAAGTTCCACCGATGGGGTGCCAAATATTCCTGGTTGTCTGCCCCTGCTGATAAATTCTAGATGGCTCTAGAACCCTCAGGTTCACCCCTGTTTGATGCTTTGTTTGCTGTGGCAGTCAGTGGGAACCTCCTGATATGTGTATAAGTGTAATCTCTGGAATGACCTCCCTACTCACTTTGAAATCTCACAGTCATAAATACTCATTTATATTTAAAATTTCTCCCTTTTGTTCAAAGTCTTTTTCCAAATTAACTTCTAGTTGGTGCTTGGTAATAATCCCTCTGCACCAAGGAAGCTCATACGTGGGAGTCATTTTCCATAATGGGGGTAAGGTTGTGAGTTTATATGCTGTGTTTGGCTTAGGGAGATGGCACATTTGAGCAATACTGAGGCTTTCAAAAGGTAATTCTTAGCCAATATATACTAAGCTAAGTTTCAATTTTGGAAGAACAATGTTCATAAGTACAAGCATCAATTTCAAGGGCCTGATGAATTGGTCTGCTCATGTACTATAGAGATTCCTTGTCGTTCTAATTGAGAATATAGCAGGACTCCACAAAATAGGAATTCCATATTCTGTCAGTTATTATTTGGGTCTCCAAATAATATAATGTCATATGAAATTTAATTTCAATCTGTTAATGTGGTGTATTATATTTATTGATTTTCTTAGGTTGAACCATCATTGCATACCAGGGATGAAACCCACTTGAACATGGCATATACTTTGTTAGATTTTTTTTGAATATGATTAGCAAGTATTTTGTTGAGGATTTAGCATCCAGGTTGATTAGAGAGAAATTGGCGTGTAGTTTTCTTTTCTTGTGGCATCTTTATGTGGCTTTGATGTGAGGGTGATGTTGGAATTATAGTATGAGTTAGGCAACGTCCTTGTACTTCTAGTTTTTTTGGAAAAGTCTAATCAGGATTGGTTTAAGTTCTTTCCAGAATGATTGGTAATATTCACCTGTGAAGCGATCTGGTCCTGGGCTCTTCTCAGTTGGAAGATTTTAGATAGGTTACTTGTGATTGGTAAAAAATATGAATTCACCAATTGTTTCATCAATGCAAGCTGCTTGTGTGTTCCTAGAAATTTGTTCCATTTCATCTTCAGTATCCATCTTGTTGGCATGCAGTTTTTCAAGATATCCTCTTATGATACTCTTTATTTCTGTGGAATCAGAGATGATGTCCTCTCCCTCATTTTTATTTTATGTATTTGCATCTTCACTCTCTTTTTATTAGTCTAGCTAAGAGTTTGTCAATTTTATTAATCTTCACAAAGTACCAGCTTTTGGTTTTTCTAATTTTTTCTAGTAATTTTTTATTCTTAATTTCATTTAGCTCTGCTATTATCTTTGTTATGTCCTTACTTCTTGCCTTGGGATTAGGTTGTTCTTTTTTGAGTTAATCCAGGTGTGCAATTAGGTCTTTGATTTTAGCTCCTTTTTATCATAGGAATTTTTTGGCTATAAATTTCCCTTTCAGCACTGCGTTTGCTGCATACCATACAATTTGATATGTTTTATTCTCACTTCCATTTGTTGCAAGGTAGTTATTGATTTCTTTTGTAATTAACCCCTTACAAACTGATTGTCTATGATGTGTTATTTAACTTCCATATCTTTGTGCCTATTCTGGTTTTCTACCCCTGTTTAATTTCCAGTTTCATTCCATTGTGGTCAGATAAATTATTTGTATAATTTAATTCATTCTGAATTCATTGAGAATTGTTCTGTGACCTAGCATGTGGTCTAATCTGTAGTCTGATCAATTTGTGCTTGAGAAGAAAGTATATACTACTGTGTTTGCGTGTAATGTTGTCTATATGTCTATTAGATCTCGATCCGCTAACATATTATTCCAAGTCTCTATTTCTTTATTGTCCTTCTGTCAAGATAGCCTGTCTAATGGTCATAATGGTTTATTAAATCCTCCAGTATATCGGTAGAGGCATTTATTTTCTACACTTTGTTTTTCCTATGTTTGCAGCATGTATTTTGGGGCACCTTAGTTAAGTGCATAAATGTTTATGATTGCACTTACTTCTTGATAAATTACCCTTTTTATTCATATATAGTGCCTTTCTTTGTCTGTTGCAATAGTTTTGCACTTGATGTTTATTTTGTCCAATATTAGTATAGCTACTCCTATCTTTTTATGTTTACTGTTTGTATCTAAAACTGTTTTCTGATCATTCACTTGCAACTTTCTAGCATCCCTGGGTCTAATGTGAGTTTCTTGTAGACAGCATAATGATGAGTCATATTTCTTAACTCATTCTGCCAATCTGTGTATTTTGATTGCAGTGATTCACCATTAACATTCAATTTTCTTTCTTTCTTTCAAGGCAGTACCTACATTATCCATTTTCTCTTTAGGTTATATATGTCATATTTTATTTATATTTCTCTATCATTTTAGCTATTCTTACTAATAATCTTTCTTTCTACACTCTCTTCCAACCTTCTTTCTTCTCTTTTTCATTTCCACCTGCAGAACTCCATTTAGAATTTCTTGAAGGGCAGCTTTCTTGTTGACAAGCTTTCTTAATTTTTGTTTATCTGTGAGTGTTTTGAATTCTCCCTAATTTTTAAAAAAAATTTTTTTCACTGTTTTTTTTTTAATGTTTTTTATTTTTAAAGATTTAGGTTACATTAATGTACCATAAATAATATAGTGGATCCCCATATGCCCCATGCCCACCTCCTCCCACACATTCCCACATTAACAACATGCTTCCTTTGTATGGTACATTTGTTATAATCATTGAAAATATATTGAAGCATTGCTACTAACCATGGACTATAGTTTACATTTTAGCCTAAACTTTGTTCCACATAATTTTGTAGGTTATGATAAAATATATTGTGGCCTGTATCCATCATTGCAATGTCAGTCAAGAAAATTCTAATGCCCCAAAATTGCTCCAATATTACACATGTTCTTCCCTCTCCCTCCCTTCAGAACCTCTGGTGGCCACTACCTTTTATATCAATGATAAATGTTCTTCCATTGTTGGAATAATAATGTCTATAATAGTATAATAATAAGTCTACTTTAGTCCATTGTTCCTTTCCCAGTTTTGGGGATTTGGAGGTGCTGATGTCCACTCTGCTTCTAATTGAGAGGGAGCTTGGATCCCATGGAACAGATGGATGGAAGTATCTTGCTTGCAGTTGCAGATACTCTCTGCTCCTTGGGATGGACAATATCCATCATAGTCTCCTTGTTAGTTGTCCTGGATGAGTTCAATGAACAGTAGAGTGGATGTTTCAACTTTGCTGAAATTCAGGGCCCACCTGGAATATGGACACACCAAAGATTTGAGATCTGAGACATACAATTAACAAATATATTTATAAGTATAGGTAAAAATAGAAGGACCCAAAGAATCATATGTAGGGCAACTATAAAACAGTCTAACTCTGCTACAGTGGGCATCATAAATTCCAAAGTAAGGCCCAATGACAGGGTGCTGAAGTCCTGAGATTGTCTGCCCTGCTCATAGTGTCTGGATGTCTCTAGAGCCCTCAGGAGCCCTGTTATTTGAGGCACTGTTTACTGTGGCCGTCAATGAGATCCTGCTGAGACTTGCATAAGCATAACCTCTGGAATGACAACCCGATTGACATTGAAGTTTCTTATCCATAAAAACCCACTTGTATTAAATCTTTCCCCCTTCTGGTCAAGGTGTTTTTTCCAGATGTATGTCTAGTTGGCATTTAGTAATAATGCCTCGGTGCCAGGGAGGCTTATCCTGGGGAGTTATGTCCCATGCCAGGAGGAAGGTAGTGAGTGCATTTATATGGTGAGTTTGGCTTAGAGAGAGGCCTCATTTGAGGAAGAAGAAGGGTTTTAAGGAGGTAAGTCTTAGGCAATATATAACAATAGGCTAAATTTCAATTTCACAAGAAAAAGGTCATGACTACAATCATCGATATCAAGGGTCTGTTGTAATTGTCTGTCTTTCTTCACTAGGCACTGCTCTTGTACTAAGGTATTCTTGCTGGCATTTTAGAAAATATTACATAATTCCCCAGATAGCATTGCATTCTTTTGGTTATTGTGTGGGTTTCCACCCACTAAGACCACACTCCATGGACACTTAAACATGTTCTTATGATTTAGTGACATGTCCCAGGTGAAACACAACCCATGCATTCCCCCATCACTGATACCCCATACCAGTGATCCTCCCCTCCACAGTTGTGACCCTTTTGTCATGTCATTTCTGCATACAGAATTCTTGCCTGGCTGTTTTTTTTGTTTTGTTTTGTTTTTTTTAGCACCTTAATGATGTCATACCACTGCCTTCTTGCCTACATGTTTTCAGATGTGAATCAGTGCTTATTCTTATTGAGCTCTCTTTTTATGTGATATATCTCTTTTCACTTGCTGCTTTCAGTATTATTTCTTTGTCTTGAGCATTTGACAATTTAATAAGTATATGTTTCTGTGTAGGCCTGTTAGGAATTATACTGTTTGGAGAGTCCTGCACTTCCTGGACATGTACTTCCATGTCCCAGAAAGGAGTTAAGAAATTTTCAGTCATTATGTACTCCAGCACTCCTTCTGCCCTCTTTCCCTTCTCACTCCCACTGGCATGCCTATAATGCATATGTTTGTACATTTCTAGTTGTCATTCAAATCCCAAACTCCTTGCTGGATTTTTTCTATCTTTTTATCTATCTGTTTTACTATCTGTCCAATTTTAGATGTGCTATCTTTGACATTGTTAATTATGCCCTCTCCCTTTTCAGATCTGCTGTTATGTGCTTCCAGGGTATTTTTTATTTCTTGCATTGTGCCATTCATCAGAATCATATCTGTTTTATTTTTAAGTATGTTTATGATTTTGTCAGTATTCCCCCCAGTGTCTTCCTACTATCCTTCATCTCTTCCTTCACTAGATTATGTGGATTCATATTTGTTTACACATCCTTCATGGTGATGTTCTGCATCACCTCCTGTTTTCTGGTTTGTTCATTAGACTGGGCCTTGTCTTCCTGTTTCTTAATATGGCTTGAAATTTTTTTTGCTGGTGCCTAGGCATATGTTTGTCTTGATGGGCTTCTTCATATGATAAGCTTCTTTTTCTATTCTTGGGTTTTATTTTGTATTGTTTTGTTTTAGATTCCTCTTTGATATCTGGTTCCACTTATTATATATCCTTGTATTTGTCTGTGTTCCCTTGAGAATAATTAAGACCATTTAAAATGAAAGAGATAAGAGAGAAAAAGAATAAAAATAATAATTAAAATGTTAAAAATGGAAGTATAAAAGAGCCCAGAAAAAAAAAAGTGAAGATCATAAAAAATACAAAGGAATAAGAATAAAAATGGTGGAATGAAAAAATGAAACAAGAAAAAAAAATAGAATAAAGTATAAGAATGGAAAGTTGATAAGAAGAAGAAGAAAAAAAATGAGAACCAAGTAAGAGAATGTGGAATGAAAGAAAAGCAAAAGAAGAAGGAAGAATGAGATAAAGAAAAGAAATTAAGAACTAAGGAGAAAAAGTAGCCAAAAGAAAATAAAAGGAAATCAAGGAAGATTAAAAACAACAAACAAAAAACAAAATCAACCCAGGAAAACAGGCTTCCCTCTTGGGTCCTTAGGAACTGTCCCTGGCTGCTGGTACTCATCAATCAATAACCCTGCAACCTCCCCTCCACATATGATGTAACTGGTTTAATTGAACAAATTAAAGAATAAAAATTATAAAAAAATATAAATTAACAGACCAAAAAACTTAAAACCAAAATCTCAGTCTATAAGTTCCTCCTCACATGGTATTGGCTGGGTGCCTGATAACCCAGTGGATCACTCTGGATCTCTTCTCTTAGAAGGTATTGGGATGTAGTATATGAGAACAACATTCCTACACTGAGCTACACTCACTCCACAGGATAGGTAGGCTTCTATAACTTATCTGGCTCTCCCTGCCCTCTTTTCCTTTAGGCCAGTTGGGTTTCTAACATTTTGACTTATATCTCCTTGGCTGGATAGTTCCTCACTGACCTAGTTCCTCACTGACCTAGTTCCTCTCTCTCCCAGGGCAGTTGTGTGCTACTGCTTGCCTGATAAGATCCCTCTTTCCCTCCCACTGGGGCCACTTTAGTTCTGGGTAGGGTATATTTTTTGAGATTCAAAGGAGGCTTAGCTGGCCAAACTCACTGAAGAGAAATCACTCTCTGCCCTCTTCCAGATATCTCTTCCTTTTAGGGAGGTGAATATTCTTTCCCCACTCAGTTGGCTGCAATGAACCAAGGGTTTTACCAAGGCTATTTGCTTTGAGTTTGAGGTATATATGCTGTTCCCAGCCATAGGGATAATTCATTCATGGTTTTCATTAGGCCTCATAGTCTCTCTGTCCTTCTCACTACTGGACGATGGGCAGAACTCCCCTGGTCTGTAGATCCCTAAAGCAGCTTCCTTTGGTAGGATTTTGCCCCTTCCTCTATTGATTTGTGAAAGAGCTGAGCCGTGACTACCTACTCATGCCATCTTCCAACTAGCCTTGGTTTTAGGGTAGATTTAGTGGTAATGAAAGCCTTCAGTTTTAGTTTTTACCTGGGAATGCCTTAATCTCCCTGTCATTTTTGAAAGAGTGTCTCACCAGATATAAAATTCATAGTTGCCTGCAGTTTTCTTTCAGTACTTTAAGTTTTTCAGCCAATTGCCTTCTTTCCTCCAAGATTTCTGATAAGAAATTGACAATCTAATTGGGACTTCCTTGTACATAACACAATACTTGCTGCTTTCAGAGCTCTTTCCTTGTCCTTTCCATTTGATAGTGTAACAAATATGTGATGGACATATTTTTCTTCATGTTTTTTGTTTAGTGTTCTCTGAGCTCCTTGGATGTGCATATTTTCATCTTTTCCTAATTTGAGGAGGTTCTCTGTCATTATTTCTTGCAAGATTTCTCCTGATCCTTTCTCTCTTCTTTTTCTTTGAGAGCCATAATATCTATATTGGTGTGGTTAATATATCCCATAGCTGTCTTAGTTTATTTTCTCATTTAACATTTCTTTTTTCTTTCTATCCCATTTCATCTCATTTCAAATGACTTGTCTTCAGGTTCACTTATCATTTCTTCTGCTAGCTCTATTCAGCTCTTAAAACTCTCCAGTGAAATTTTCGTTTCAGTTACTGTGGTCTACATTTCCAGTAGCACTGTTTACTTCCTTTTTAAAATTCCCCCCTTTACTTGTTTCTCTTATTGATAAAACTTGTTTTTCCGATATACTTGAATTCTGTCTATGTATTTTCCCTCAACTCTCTGAGCATTTTTAAGATGATTTGTAAAGGCTTTTTTTGGTATGTCCACTTTCTGTTCTTATTCTTTGATGTTTTCTGGATTTTTATCCTCTTCTTTTAAATGGCAATCATTTCCTGATGTATTTTGTCTTTTTCTCTGATTTCCTATTTTAAGATATTAGTTCTGGCATTTATTCCATGGTAAGTTTATTTCTTGATTTTATAACCAGCTGCTGATAAGACAGATAATTTCTTGACCACTTACTTTATACTGAGGAATACAAATAAATAAAGATCAAGCTCATAAAAGAGGAATTGCCTTGAGTCCCCCACTCCCAGTTTCACATGTCTGTCCTAGCTTCACTGGGCATGAGATATTCTCAAGTGATCTGCATCCAATGGCCCTGAGTTTGGGTGTTATCTACCTTAAGGCATAACAACAAACTTTTCCACTTACCCTCATGAGATATAAGTCCACAGAACTAAAGACTTGGATTTTTGAGCTTTAAAAGCTAAATTGCTTTCTCAGGCACTCCCTGTAAAACATTTCTCATTGTAGGAACAAGTGGTTTAATGAAAAGTAAAATAAAAGAATATAAAATATATTGAAATAAAAATTCTAGAATACCCTCTATTCTCTAAGATCCAAAGTAATTTAAATCAATCCATCTAAGATTATTCATTCTTTTATACACTCACTCATATAAAATTTTGTAGTGAGTTGTGTCTGTGAGTGCACATGGATGTTTGGAGCATGGTTCCAGTTGTATAAAGGGGAGTAAACCAGTGTTTAGTGCTTCCATTACATTTGTGTGTCTGATACAAAAGAAATGATACGCAAACCTGTAACTGCAAAGTGATGTAAATTGTAAGAAAGACAAAAAACAATCAGAAGTGGGTGTTGCAGGAGAATCACAGAGAATCTGATTTACATTAGGAGGGGCACTTAGAAGCACTGTATGTTGGTGGGATGTTTAAATCGAATTTTGAGGAAATAAGATTAAGAAGGGGTCACTGCAAGGCAGACTACACAATTGTTCTGTATTCATTTGTTGAAAAGTCTATCCATTTTCTACTGAATTACCTTTTTGCCATTACATAAAGCAAGATAATAAATATTTACTCCTATAATTCCTTCTATTTATTTTGTGATATAGCTTCTTTATTAAATTGTATGATCCACTTTGAGTTGATTTTTGTGTTAATTAAGATTTTAAGGAAGGAGGATAGGCCATTGTCCAGAACAGAATAAGAAAACTATTCTTTCCTTCATTGAATTGTATTGGAACCCTTGTCTAAAATCAATTAACTATTATTATGAGTATCTATTTATGGGCTCACAACTCTATTTCACTGATTTGTATATCTATGCTTATGCTAAAGCCACAATATCCTGATTTCTTAGTTTTTTAGTAAGTTTTGAAATGGCAAAGTCTGAGTCCTCCAACTTTACTCTCGCTTGCCATAATTCCTTAGGCTATTGTGGGTACCTTTCACTTTGAAATGAATTTTAAGTTGAGTTTATTGTTTTTAAACATCCATCTGAGATTCTGATGGTGGGGATTGAATATGTTATGAATCTTTACGTAAATTTGGAGAATATTACTCTCTTAACTACATTAAGTTTTCTAATCCATGAACAGTGGGTGTCTTTTAATTTATCTAGATACTGTGAGATTCTTTCTACAGTGCTTTGCAGTTTTCAGTTTACAAATCTTATAGTTCTTTTAAATGTATTCATAATTTTTTTCATTTTCATTTTATTGTAAATGAAATTTTTCTTAATTTTTATTACAGATTGTTAATTTCTAGTATGTAAAAATGCAATTGAATTTTATATATTGAAGATGTGGCTATTTATATATGTTGAACTCATTCATTATAATTGCACTTTTGTTGACTTTTTAGATTTATTCTTTACAAGAGAATGTCATATGTAAGAAGAGATATGATTAATTCTTTTCTTCCAATATAGATCCCTTTTATTTCTTTCTCTTGACTAATTTCCCTCTTTAGAACCTCAAGTACAATGTTGAATAGAAGTGGCTAGAAGAGATCCTTGCCTTATTCCTGATCTTTATGAGAATGAATTCAGACCTTCACTATTATGAATGATAGTATTTGTAAATTTTAAATTGATGTATTTTATCATATTTAGGAAATTCCCTTCCATTCTCACTTTTTCAACCATTTTTATCATGAAAAGATGTTTGTGGCAATTGATTTTTCAGAATCTATTGAAAAGAAGATGGGGTTTTGTCCTTTATTCTGTTAGTGTAGTGTATTACAGTATCTGATTTATGCATGTTAACCTAACCTTGCATTTTTTACATCAATGACACTTGGTCTTCGTGTATAATCTTAGTATTATGTTGCTGGATTTGGATAGCCAATATTTTTTTGAGGATTTTGCATTTTTGTAAGAGAAAATGATCTGTAATTTTCATTTCTTGTGATATTTTTTGCCTGATTTTGGTATCCATGCAATACTGGCTTCATAGAATGAGCTGGGAAGTTTTATCTATTATTCTATTTTTTTTAATTTTTTGTAAGAAATTGGTGTTGATTATTTAAACGTTGAGTAGAATTCACCAATTTAAGCAAAAAGACTTTGGATTTTTTTGTGGGAAGTTTAAAATTACTAATTCAATCATTTTAGCTATTATAAATCTACTCAGATACTATATTTTCTCTTAAGCCAGGTTCATAGCTTTTCTGAATCATTTAAGTTATCAAAATTGTTGGCATATAATTGTTAATGGTACTGATTACATTTATCTTTATTTCTGAGAGATTAATGGTGGTGTTCCCTCTTTATGCATATTTCTGATTTTAGTACTTTGAGACTTCTCTCTGTGTTTCATGACCAGTCTAGCAATTGGTTTTTCAGTTTTATTTATCTTTTCGAAGAATCTAATTTTTATTTCATTGACCTCTATTTTTTCTATTGTCGTCTAATTTATTTCTGACCCATTTTAAAATATTTTCCTTCATTGTGCATTTTTTAAGTTTAGAATTCTATACAGTCTCTACTTTCTTACAGTTGACAATTATGTTATTATTAATATTACTTCTTGCTTCCTTTTAAATATCTGCATTTGGAGTTAAAATCTTCTCTCTAAGCACTGCTTTGCTTGTATATCACAAGTTTTTAGTTTGATGTTTTCATTTGTATATATATCATACATTGCTAGTTTCCTTTGTTATTTTTAAATAATTTTTTAATTGCAATTATGTTGTTTAATATCCACATATTTGTGAAATTCCTTAATTTTCTTCTGTTATTCAATTATAATTTAGTTGTATTGTTGTCACAAAACATACTTTGCATGTTTCAATCTTCAAATTTTTTGAGGCTAGTAAAATCATCTTTCATATATTTCTTAGAGAATTATTTGTGTGAGCTTGAGAAGAATGTGTGTATTCTTCTATTATTGGCTTCAATGTTCTGTTAGTCTTGGTTCTTTAAAAATTTATTTGCTTCTCTATCATTTTTGATCTTCTGCCTAATTGTTCTATCCATTTTTGAAAGAGGGAAGTGAAATCTACAACTAGGATTTTTGATTTGCCTAGTCTCTCTTCAAATTTATGTTTGTTTAATATATTTAAAACTGCTTTACTTAGATATATCATATTTAAAATTTTTACATTTTCCTGATTGATTGGTTCTTTCATCAACATAAAATTCCACTTATTGCCTCTAGTGACATTTTTTGTTTGTTTTAAAGCCTATTTTGTCTGATTTTGGTATAATCATCTAACTCTTTTGGTTGCAGTTTGTATACTAAATGTTTTCTTATCATTTTCATTTTCAACCTTTTGCATGTTTTAATCTAAAATGATTCTATTATAGACAAACAACATTTAGTTGGATCTTGTCTAACAATATTTGTTATTTAATTAGGTAATTAATGCATTCAGATATAATATTAATATTGATATTGTTGATTTAAAACTTTCTTTCACATATTTTCTATATATTACACTTTTATTAATATGTTCCTTTTATTGTTTTCTTTTCCATTAAATGAATATTTTAGTGTAACATTTTAATAAGTTTAAAATTTTTAACCATTTTTCATAATTTTCTTTGTAGTTCTAAGGATTACAATATATGCCTTACTTATCAGAATCTTCTTCATATGTGTAATAAATTAATTCTAGTGAGATCTAGAAAATTTTTTCTTTTACAGAATTATTCTTTCTCCATTTGTGGTATTCCTCTTATCAATATTTCATTTATATATTTTACAACTCCAAACAGTGTTATAATTGACTTTATATAATTTTCTTTATCCTAAGATATCTGTGATGAGAAAGTGTAACAAGTGTGCATTTTAGTTTGGTATTTTACCTTCTTTTTTTACCATTTCTTATTTTATCTATTTATTCTTCTGTGTATGAGTTACTTTCTGGGTTTTGTTTCCATATTTCAATAGAGCTTTGGTCCTACACCCTTCTTTTATGCCATGTTGTCAAATTTATTGCATACTTAGGTGGTATAATCCCAAGTATATGCTTAATGTTTTATTTAATTACTTGTTATATTAATTTAGTTAAAAACAATAAAAATTATGCAATATGCAATTATATTTCTTTTTAAACTATCTACAATTAATTACTTTCACCAGAATTCTTTGTTTTAATTTGGATGTAAATTAATGTGTAGGGATCTGACTTTCAGGCTGACAAATTTCCTTTGTATTCCTTTAAGGGCAGGTTTGTTAACAATAAATAATTCTCTGTTTTTAATGTCTTCCTTTCTTATTTTGAAGGTTTGGCTGAATATAGGATACTAGGTCAAGAGTTATTTTTTCTTGCAGTATTTTAAAGACATCATACCACTTTCTTTGGATCTCTATTGTTTCTAATGACAATTCAGCTGATAATCTTATTGATGTCTCTTTTTAAATGATAAATTGTTTTCTCTTGCTCCTAAGATTTTCTCTGAATTTGGATTTCAACATTTTGACTATGGTGTGTATGGGTGTTGAAATCTATGTTTTCCTACTTAGATTTTATTGCGCTTCTTGTGATTATGTATAGATTAATGATTTTTTAAAAAGATGTGATGATTTCAGCCATTATTTCTTTCAATATTTTTCATAGTCTTCTCTCTCTGTCTTCTTCTTGTATTCCCAATGCACATATATTAGTGCATTTATTAGTGTTCACATTTCTCTGAGGCTCTATTCATTTTTCATAATTCTTTAAACTCTCTGTTTTGCTGATTGCATAATCTCTATCAAGATGTATTCAGGTTCACTGATTCTTTCTTCTACCAGCTCAAACTTAATTTTCAGGGTCTTTGGTATATTTTCCTTTGTTTTATTGTAGTTTTTTCTTTTACTATATAAATCCTATTTGCTTGTTTTTTTTTTTTTTAATAATTTCTATCTTTTTATTGTTACCTACTTGATGGGACATTGTAATCCCAACTTCTTTTAATTTCTCAAACATGCTTCCCTGTAGTTTCTAAACACTTATAATAGCTGTTTGAAGTATTTCTTAAGTCAAAGAGCTGGACCTCCATTAATTCAGTTTCAATTGCCCATTGTTACCATATTTAAGAGTCACTTTTTCCTATTTGTATGTTCCTTATATTTTGTTGAAATCTGCATATTTTAGATAGTATACTGTAGCAACTCTGAATAAAACTTCCCTCTGGCACTTGTTTCTTTTTGCTTATTTTCTTGGTGACTTGGCTGGACTATTTTAATAACATGTATTTCACACACAGCTTTTTGACTGTGGTGTTAATCCTCAAAAGGCACAGTGAATGGTATATTCACAGACTCCCTGTTGACAAGGGATGACTTAGATTTTACCTCTTCTCTATGTAGCTATGTGCCTCTCTGGTGCCTCTATTGATAACACACCAAACTTTTTCAACTATAATAGATCACTCTTCTGGTGGTTTTGAGAATATCTGGAGTACATGCTTGGTAACTGAGTGGGTTTGGCTGAGGTAAATGAGCTATTCCTTTCATCTATATGTCTATCCTTATGCAAATATCATGCTGTTTTAATTACTATAGTTTTAGTGTGAGTCTTCCAATTTTGTTCTTCCTTTTTATGATTACTTTGGTTATTTGCAACCCCTTTCAATTCTATATGAATTTGAGGATAAGATTTTTACTTCTCCAAAAAAGCCTGTAATTTTGATAGGGATTATATTGGATTTCATTATTTAAATGTTAACAATATTAAGTCTTCCTATCTATGAAAATTGGATATTTTCATTTATTTATGTCTTCTTTAATTTCCTGCAGCAATGTTTTTTAGTTTTTAGAGTACAATTATTTCACCTCCTTGGTTACATTTATTATTTTGAATTCCTATAGGTGCTACTGTAAAAGGAATAGTTTTCTTGATTTCATTTTCATGTTATTAATTACTATGCATGTATAGAAAAAAATGGGCTTCTGCATGTTTATCTTGAATCCTATAATTTTGCTGAATTCATTACTTCTAGTACATTTCTTCTATGTTTGTTTTCTATATATAACATCATGTCATCTATGAAAATGGGTAACTTGACTTTTCCTTTCCAATTTTGAAGAATTTGATTGCTTTTGTTAGAACTTCTTGTGGAATATTGAATAATGGTGTACAGCAGGCATACTTTTCTTGTTCCTGATCATAGAAAGAAAGCTTTCAGTCTTTCAACATTGAATGTATTTACATTGTATTTTTAAAAAGGTCTGTATCATATTGAGAAAATTCCCTTCTATTCCTAAATTTCTGAGCTTTTTATACTATGAAATAATGCTGGATTTTATCTAATGACTTTCTGCATCAATTGAGATGATAATTTGTTTTTCATCTTTAATATTATTAATGTTGTGTATCACAAAGATTTTCTTATGTTGTTGTGCCATCATTGCATTCCTTGAATTCCACTTGATAATGCACATAATTATATTAATATACTGTTGTATTTGTTTTACTATATTTTGCTGAGGATTTTTGCATCCATATTCATGAGATATTGGTCTGTAATTTTCTAATGTTTATTTTATTTTTCTGGCATTGATATCGTTGTAATGCTGGCCTAATAGAATGATTCTGGAAGTAAAATCTACACTTCTATTTTTGAAAGTGTTTGAGAATAATTAGTGTTAAATCTTCTTTCAATGTTTCATATAATTAAGCACTAAAACCATCTGGTCCTGAACTTTCCTTTGTTGATAGATGTTCCAGAAGAGATTCAATCTCTTTACTTGTAATAGATCTGCTGAGATTTCTGTTACTTTGTGTGTCAGATGAGATAATATGTACATTTCAAAGAATTTGTTAAATTCATTTAGCTTTTCTACATTGGTGACAAGTAATTGTTCATAATACTCATGATTATTTCTATGTCTTTAAGTTTGGTAGTAATATTCCTACATTCATTCCGTTTGAGTCATTTTTGTCCTGTCTCTCGATTTTTTCTGTCAGTCTGGCTAAATGTTTGTCAATTTTATTAGTATTGTCAAAAAGTGTTTGATTTTATTTTTTTTATATTTCCTATTTCAATAACCTCTGCTTTAATCTTGAATGCATTTTCCTTCTATGACCTTTTCATTAATTTTTCTCTTGCTATTTTAGTAAAGTGAATTTTCTTTACGTATGAAATTAGGTTATAGATTAATGATTTTTTTCCCTTTTTAAATGTAGGCATTCAGAGCTCTAAAAATCCCTTTTAGTACTGTCTTCACTATATCCCAAAAGTATTTGGTATATTTTATTTTTATATTTGATTCACCTGAAGATGTCTCCTAGAGATAGATATTACTAAGATGGTGGAATAGGACGGTCCAGGTATCAGTTCCTCCACCAACACAATGATTGAACAGGTAGGAAACATAGGGATGAAGTATTTTGAAACCACAGTCTAATTGAACTCTGGGAAGAACTGAAGGAAGAGCTGAAGGAAGAAACTGTTAAAATGTGGCAAATACCAGTAAATTTCATTCTACATGTATGGGCTACCATCTGCATTCCCCAGATTCATGACAGACAGCAGTAGGGACTGCAGCCCTGAATCTTGATGCAGCTTATTAGTACCAGGGTGAGATGTAAATACCTAATCCTCTAAACCCCAGGTATATATGTTCAGATTGCTAATCAGTACTTTTTGATCAGTTGGTTCAGATTTCTGGAAGCTAAATTTTAGGTTGGCCATGGTTCCAAACTTGTGGCAGTTTGAATTACTTTTTCAAATCGCAAAAAGAGAAAATTAAGTTTTTTAACTAATCCATTCTAGTGGATGTGAGAACTTTTTATTTGTGTTACATCAGTGACATGTGGTTCAGGTTAACTCTCTGCCCTCTTGTTGGTCTGATATAAGAAGAGACACACAAAGAAAAAGGGTGATCTGCCATATTTTGTCCAGTCATTTGAGAGAGAAAAGAAGCTGCCCTTTTGAACTGATCATGTGGGAAAGAGGACTCCATGCTTGATTGCAGGTTGAGCAAATGGAGAGAAGCCCTGTGAGATTGAGAGCTCTGGCTCTGAAAGAGATAAGCTTTAAGACTGGTGGCCCACAGCTGAGCTCCTGGAGATGGTAGATTGTGGAAGAGAAGACAGAGACCTCAGCAAAGATCACCTGCTATCTTGCTTTACCATGTGGCAACACACTAGCATCAAAAGTAGCTGAATTTGGTGAGAAAACATCCATGATGGTGCCTTGATTTGGACATTTTATGGTCTCAGAACTGTAAGCTTTTCCTAAAAGAAATTCCTGCTAATAAATGCCAACAAATTCTGGTACTTTACATCAGCAGCTCTTTGCCAAACTGAAACATCCCCTAATTAAAAATGGGAAAGGAATCTAAAAGAGAGTATTCATCCTCAGAAATGCAGAAAACTGTTAAAGTGCTTTAGTAGATAGGTGAGTGGTGAATCAAGAGAAAATGTTTCAAAAGTTATAGGAGAATGTCCTGGTGTTCTTGTCCCCTTCCTCAGTCCCTTCCCAATGCAGTGCAGAAACAGCATACACTCCCATTGTTGGTCCTTGCCATCTTTCTAGAGGGAGCAGAATAAAATTTATGCACATCCTTGGGAGCCTGTATGCCATTTCCAATCTGGATGTTGGAAGTCTGAAAGATGGTACAGTACACTTGTCTCAATAACACTGTCCTAGAACCTTTCCTGAAGGCAGAGAAGCAGCTTTTAGATACCTAAAGCGATGTAAGAAAAAATTAAGTCAAAGTGGTTTGGAGCAAAGACCATCTGCACTAAATCAAACAATAAAGCCCAAAGGAGGGGATGAAAGCTTACTTCAAAGGGAGTAGAGGGGACAATTGAAATCCTATAAATTATAACCATGGGAATTTCTAAGATCATAAGCAATCACAAGCCTAGGTAAAGAAGTAGATCCCACAGCTCCACACAGGCTCACATATGACAGAGTGGTTAATTCACATTAAAATCTGGCTGAAGTTCTTAAAATGAATACCATTATCTGAATAATACTGTCAGAAAAGAGAGAGAAAATTGCAAAGAATGTAAAAGGAATTTTTATATTCTTTTTCTCTATCTCTCTCTCTCTTTTTTTTTAGCTCCTGGTGCTGAAGAAAATATCTGTCTTATCACTACCTGGAAACACACATAAGAAAGAGAGAGTTGAGAGGATAATTTTCAGAGTTAATACCTTAAAATATTAAAATTTTCAGTGTGCTGGGAATATTACATGACAAACAAGAATTAGGAAATGATGGTCCATCCAAAGGAACAAGATAAAATTCCAGAATCCATCAAGAAGAGCAGACTTTGGACCATTTAGACACAAACTTATAAAAAAGATGATTCTCAATATGCTTATGGAGATAAAGGAGAACACAGAGAAATTACTAATTACATGAAAAGACAATGAATTAGCAATATGGGAATGACTTTGAGATTGTCATTAAGAACCAAACAGGAAAACATGAGTTGTAGGACACGACAACTGAAATTAAAAAAAAATTATCGGGAACATGGCCAATGGGGTAGACAAATAAAGCTTATCTCTTACTAAAACAACTGAGAGGTAATATAGGGCTGCCTTTGCACCTGCTTTATGGTACAGAAGTCTAGGACACTGCTTCACAACTAACAGGAGAGTTGAGGACAGAAAGGAGGAAGCCAAAAAAGCAAACTGTGAGTTATTGACCCTCCCAGTCACCAGCAAGGTGACTCCATCACTGAGAGTTGAGAGTAAAACTCCTGACAATGGTATCTGACTGAGAGAACAAACTTCTTCCCCCTGTCAGTGCCTGAAGATAGATAAAGTTGTGTGAGTGCTCTGGGTCATCTAAGAGGGTGCTAGAAAGAAAATTAAGCTGGGAAAAATCTTGAGTTTCTTCTGCCTGTGGCTAAAAAAGGCATTTATACCGCACTCTCAGGACAAACAGCTTAAGTTGAGCCACTGGTTTCCTTCTCCAAAAGGAGTGTTTTGGTGACCTCCTGTGGGAGGAAGAGGGGTCAGAGGGGGTAGAAATTGTACTTTTTATGGTTATTTAGCCACCAAGCTCCCCTTGGGTTTTGAAAGGGACCCTGATGCAACAGGGATAGAGGAGGAAGATCTCCTCAGGCAGGATGTCACACTCAGCATCTTGGGTAAAGAGAGGAATTACATCAGAAAAGAGAGGGGCATCTTCTTAGGCAGGTTGAAACACCTAGCATCTTAATTAAAGAGAGTTTACATCAGAAAGGAAGCAGAGATAACAGGGAGGAAATAGGGGCTGATAGGTATCTGAAAGTCCTTTCTAACCTAAGAAGGCACATGAGCTTAGTGGCTAAGCTCCAACCTAGCATATACAAGGTCTCTGGTTTGACCCCAGCTCCTCTCTGAAAAGTGATGCAAGGCTATCAAGAAAGCAGTGAACTTTTATGAGACGTAACATACAGACATCCTCTTTGTATTAGTTTTTATTGGATCTCTTCTTTAAAAAAAAAAAAGAAAGAAAAAGGTTCCTTTTATACTTTCCTTAATTTACTCAATAAAACTTGGTTTAAAACCAGCAGAAGATAAGCTGCAAGGCCATTGATTGTTGAAGAGCAACAGCCTGAGAAAATTACTAGGGGTACAGGAGAGAAGCCTGCTTTTCCATGTTTATCTTGACTTTTTAATCCTTTTCCTGCCTTTGCCCTCTCTTTCTTTTTAAAAAAAACCAACAAGACAAAACAAGAAGCTGATGCCTGGATTTCTTGTATACACCCTTCTTTTGTTACTCTGTATTTTCTCTGTTTCTTTTGTTTCCCAATTTTCTCTACCTAGGCTTTATCTTTTCACTACTTCATCCTTATATTCTCTGTTTTCTATTGTTCATTCTTTCCACCTCTTTGGGCTTGGTCTTCAATTTTTCTTGTAGTCATTTCTTTCTCTCTCCTACTTTGTCCATGTTTTTTTTTTCTCTTTTTTTTTCTCTTTCCTTCTCTCTTCTGCTTTTTCATTTCCTCCCTTCTGATCATTTTGGACTTTAATTCATTCTATATTTTTCTCCACTCTATTTCATGTCTCATTGTTTCTGTTCCACTTTTTTAATCTTATTCTTCTGTACTCCTTTTTGGATTAATTATTCAATTGCTTACATCTTGTATGCTCCCTCTCCTACCTTTTAATATTATCACTATTATTACTCATTTTCTCTTCCTATCTCTTCTTATTTCTCTGGTAGTAACATTTTTAGGGGAACATAGACAACAGCAAGGAAATACACAAAGATGAAAGAAGCATCAAAATGAAACCTTACCACACTCCAAAACATCAAAATAAAACCATAAAGCAAAGAGAGAAGCAAATCAACTGAAATAACACACCAAGATAAACAAATGACTAGATACCAAACAAAAAAAACCCACAATCTATACTAAGGAACAGGAAAGCATGGCCTAGTCCAATGAAAAACTAAAAATGAAGGCAAGATGCAAAACATGGAAGAACTAATCAGAGCTGTCCAGTCCAACAAATAACATGAATCAACTTAATGAAGTGAAGGAAGAGATTAAGGATATTAAGAAGACACTGGGAGGATATACTGAAGAAATTGTAAATATATATAAAAAGATAATGGAAAAGAAGTTGATGAATGGCACAATCCAAGAAATAAAAAATACAATGGATGCACAGAACAGCAGATTTGAACAGAGGAAAGAATTAGCGATGTGAAAGACAGTACATCTTAAACAGATGATAGAACAGATAAATAAAAAGATTGTAAAAATTCAGCAGGGATTCTGGAAGTTGAACAACAACACAAAAAGCACAAATATATGCATTATAAGCATCCCAGAGGGAAAAATGAAGGGAAAGAGGACAGTAGGAATGTTGGAGGAAATAATTGTTGAAAACTTCCCAACCCTATTGAAGGAGACAAATGTACATATCCATGAAGCATAGCACACCCAAAAGAGTATAAATACCTATAGGCCTACTCCAAGATATATACTTGTCAAATTGTCCAGTGTTCAAGACAAAGGGAGAATAATGAATGCAACAACAGAAAACAGAAACATCACATACAAAGGAAGCTCTATAAAATTAAGTGCTAATTTCTAAGCTAAAACAATATAGACAAGAAGGTAAAGTTATGACACAGTCAAGGTGCTAAAAGAAAAAAAAGACATTTAGCCAAGAATTCTCTACCCAGCAAAAATGGTATTCAAAAAAGAAGGAGAGTTTAAAATATTAAAAAACTCAATGTAAATGAGTATGTTAATAAGAAAGCTGCATTTCAAGAAATACTAAAGGGAATTCTGCAGGTTGAAAAGAAAAAAAAAAACAGCAGAGAGAGAGAGTTGGAGGAGAGTGTTAGAACAACTAAAAAGAAAAATAAAGCAATAAAAACAAGATATGACATACATAAACCAAAAGAAAATATGAGTAAACTAAGTAACTCCATGACAATAATAACATTGAATTTTAATAGACTATACTCATCAGTTAAGAGACACAGACTGGCAGAATGGATAAGGTAATATGACTCATCTATAGGCTCTCAATAAGAAACCCACCTTAGACCCAGTGATGCAAGAAGGCTGAAAGTGAATGGTTGGAAAACAATTTTACAAGCAAAAAATAATCAAAAAATGGCTGGAGAAGCTATGTTAATCTTGGAAACAATAGACTTTAAATGTAAAACTATTGTAAGGGACAAAGACAGACACTATATACTAGTAAAAGGAGTAATCTTTCAAGAAAAAAGAACAATCATAAACATTTATAAACCAAACTAGGGTGCTTCAAATTACATGAGGCAAACACTGGGAAAAAAAAGTGGATAAATAGATGCTTCTACAATTATACTGGATGACTTTAATACAACATTATATCATTAGAGAGAACATCTCAACAGAGAATCACTAAACCAACAAAGACTTTGAATAATACATTAGAGTAGATGGGTGTAATAGATATATAAAGTACACTACACCCCAAAACTGCAGGATATACATTATTTTCAAGTGCACATGGACCATTCTCCAGTATAGACCACATGCTAGGCCACAGAACAATGCTCAATTAATTCAGAAATATTGAAATTATGCAAAGTAATTTCCCTGACCACAATGGAATGAAGCTAGAAATCCGTAAAGTCCAGAGAACAAGATTAGGCACAAATATATGGAAGTTAAACAATACACTCTTAGATAAAAAGTGGGTCAAGGAGGAAATCACAAAAGAAATCAGTAAGTACTTTCAAATGAATAAAAGTGAAAACAAAGTATTTCAAAGCCTATGGGACACAGTGAAAGTGGTAATGAGAGGAAAATTCATAGCTGGAAATGCATATATCAGATAAGAATAAAGAGCAAAAACTAAAGACCTAATTTAGCTGCATATCTGCAGCAATTAGAAAAACAACAACACTGACCCCAAAGGAAGTACAGGAAAGAAAGAAAGAAAAGAAAGAAAGAAAGAAAGAAAGAAAGAAA
>JAKSZT010028574.1:201121-229801 GCA_026826555.1 Tolypeutes matacus | reverse complement strand
GTAGGGGCTTATGGAGGTCAGGTGTTCAATGGAGAATTTTCTTTTTTTAATATTTTAAAAGATGCTTAAATTACATAAATGTTACACAAAAATTACAAGGATTCCCATGTTCCCCACCTCCCACACCTCCCACAACCTCCCACATAAACATCTTTCATTAGTGTGACACATTAATTGCAATGGATATACATATCCTGGGGCTTTGGCACTAAGCATGGACCATAGTTCACATTGTAGACCACACTGTCTCCCACACAGTTCTGCATGTTATATGCTGATGTAAAATGACCGATATCTGTCATTGTAATGTCAATCAGGATAATTCCCAAGTACTGCAAAAGCCTCTGTATTACAATGCTTTTTCCTCTCCCTGCCCCGAAAGCATCCAGTGGCCACTGGCTCATCAATGTTGTAATTTCTTCCATTGCTTGAATCACAATATGTCTACAACAGAATACCAGTAAGTCCACTCTAGTCCATAGCTCTTCCCCCGATCCTGAGGAGTCTGGGATGGTGATGTACACTTCACCTCCAATTGAGAGAGGGCTTATATCCCATGGATAAAATGGATGGGATTATCCTGACTGCAGGCGCAGAATCTCTCCATTCCCTGCGATGGCCGTTGTCCATCATCATCCCCCCTCCAGGTGTCTTGGGTGAGTCTATTGAGCCTCAGAGTAGGAGTTGCAGCTCCACCGAGATTCCAGGCACAGGTGACACAAAGGCAGGTCAAAGGCTCCAGTCTCTGGAAGTACACCTACTAACACCAGTACCACATATAGGTTTGAATAGAAGGGACTGATGGACTATATGCCAGGAGGACATATTTGAGGCCAACTCTATCACTCTCAGAAGCACAGATTCCAAAGTATATCACACTGATAAGGCATCAATCTCTAGAACTATCCCCCCTTATATAGGATCTGAGTGTCTCCAGAGCACCTAGTTTGGGGTGATATTCACTTTGGTGTTCTATGAGATACTACTGAAGTGTGCATAAGTGTTACCTCTGGGATGACCTACTGACTCTCTTTGAAGTCTTTTAGCCATATGAATTCATTTGTCTTTACATTTTTCCCCTTTTATTCATGGTCTTTTTCGAGTCGTATTGGCAGTTGGCACTTGATAGTAATCCCTTGTCAGGGAGGTTCATCCCCAGGAGTCATGTCCCACACTGGGGGCAAGGTAGTGCATTCATATGCTGAGTTTGGCTTAGAGAGAGGCCACATGGAGCAACAAGGAGGCTCTCAGGTGGCAACTCTTAGGTACGCCATAACAATAGGCTAAGTTTCCATTACAAGAGCAAAGAACTGTAAGGTTAGTCATCAGTAACACGAACCCATCAGTCGACCATCCTCCTTAGCCAGACAATGCCCTGGCATTTGGAGGATTGTTGCTGCTCCATTGGAGAATATGCCAGAGTACGTCAGACTGTGAATTCAGTATACTGTCATTTATTGAGTGATTTTCCACCCACTGTGACAATGCCCTTGATCATCTGAACAATTTTATATATCTATTATGTGTATTCAGGCGAACTTCCTCCCATGAAACCACCATCTCTGATATCCCCCACCAATGGTCCTCTCCTGTGCCCATTGTAACCCTTCTGTGATCCAAACCTTCCTTAAAGATGAAGCCCATATAATAGCCAAATACAATTAATAGGAAAATGAAATAAAATGATGAGTTTAAATGTAAGAGATAAAATACATGGAAACTTAAAAAAATAACACTAAAAAAATAAAATTAAAGGATTGGGATATTCAAAAAATGGAAAAAAAAACAAAAAAAATTTAAAAAAAAATTTTTAAACATTCTTTCTTTTATCACTGCATTATCAGGTGTCCCGTCTGTAGTGTGGCCTTTTCTCCCTCTCACTCGCCAGTGTCTCCCAAATTTTCCTTTAATTTTCAGAGAAGTTTTAAGTCACAGCAACGTCACACACAGAATACTAGAGACTCTCATATACCCAAACTCCTCCCCCTTTCCTCATCCCACATTAAAACCTTTTTTGTATGTGGATGGTAGCATTGTTATAACTGTTATACAGATAGTGAAACATAGCTACTAAACATTATCAATGGTTTACAGTATAGTTTATATTTTAGGCGGTACAATTTAATAATTTTTGGTGATATTTACCATGTCCTGTGTCCATCATTGTAAGGTAATGAAAAACATTTGCACTGACTACTAAATACCCCCTCTTTGATCTATTTTGTTCCTCCCTCCCCATCACCCTGGGGCACTTGACAACCCCTTGTCTTGACTCATTGGATGACAAGATTCATAGTTACATGCAACAAGAGGTCTTGACACTTTCACTGTCCTCACCTATTAGGAGCCACCCTTGCTCATAAGCGATGCCAACCTGTCTGTTTCTAGGTGAATCAGTCATCCCAAAGATGTGGGTCCATCTCCTTCCCACTCATTGTGTGTGTCTCTACTCACTGCCACAACACATTAGGACAGGATGAACACTCACACACTCCCCAGTAGTCTGCTCCAGATGAACCCCATCCTGAATGCCCCCCCAACCAACACCTAAACCAGTGACACTCCCTTGTCATATTGCCATAAGAGCTTTCCTACCCTTGCACTTTCAACCTCATACCGACAAATCTCATGTTCCCCTGGTCCTTCTCCCATCTCTCCCCCAAGTATGCTGGGTATTCTAACCCACAATTCCTACTACCCACCTGTCGACCCTGCACCACCAAACCCAGTAATATCATTACCCACCTGTCATATCCTTCAATACGCAACTATACTCTATCACCTTACCATAGATTATGCCCATATGGTTGATGGCTCACAACCTTCTCTTTTCTTTCTATCTCTTGTTATCCTATCTTTCAGGCAATGGTTCTCAGAGACTGCTCATTTTCCTCAATTCATATCAGTGAGGTCATGTACTGGTCATCCTTCACTGCCTGGCTTGCTTCACTCAACATAAGGTTTTCAAGATTCATCCATTTTATTCCGAGTTTTAGGACTTTTTTCTTTCTTACAGCTCAACAATATTCCATTGTATGAATGTGCCATATTGTGTTTATCCATTCATCTGTTGATGGGCACTGGGGTTGATTCCAAATATTGGCAATAGTGAACAAAGAGGCTATGAATATTGGTGTGCATATATCTGTTCGTGCTTTTGCTTTCAATTCTTCTGGGTATATATCCAGCAGTGGAATCACTGGATCATACGGAAGATCTACTGTTAGTTTTCTGAGGAACCACCAAACTGTCCTCCACAGTGGCTGGACCATTCCACAATCCCACCAGCAATGGATGAGAGCCCCCATTCCTCCACATCCTCTCCAACACTTATAGTCTACTGTTTTCTTAATAACCAGCCATTCTAAATAGATGTAAGATGGTATTTCACTGTAGTTTTGATTTTCAGTGTGATTCCTCCAACTTCATTTTTCTTTTTCAATATATCTTTGGCGATTCAGGGCCTCTTACATTTCCAAATATATTTTGTAGTTAGTTTTTCCAGTTCCTTGAAAAAATAAAGTGTTGATTTTTATTGGGATTGCATTAAATCTGTAGATTAATTTGGGGAGGATAGACATCTTGATGACGTTTAGTCTTCCAATCTACAAACAGGGAATCTTCTTCCATTTATTTAAGTCTTCTCTGATTTCCTTTAAAAGTGTCATGTAATTTTCTGTATAGAAGTCCTTTGCATCTTTAGTTAAATTTATTCCTAGGAATTTGGTTCTTTAAGGTACTATTGTAAAGGATATTTTTTTCTTGATTTCCTCCTGAGATGGCTCGATATTGGTGTACAGAAATGCTACTGATTTTTGAGCATTGATCTTATAGCCTGCAACATCACTGAATTCCTTTATAAGTTCTAGAAGCTTTGATGTAGATTTCTAAGAGCTTTCCATGTATAGGATCATGTCGTCTGCAAAAAATGAAATTTTTACTTCTTCTTTTCCAATTTGGATGTTTTTTATCTTTTTTTTTTTTTTTGCCTCAGTGCTCGAGCAAGTACTTTCAAGACAATGTTAAATAGGAGTGGTGATAGTAGGCATCCTTGTCTTCTTCCTGATCTCAGAGGGAAGGCTTTTAGGATTTCAGCATTGAAGATGATGTGAGCTTTGGGTTTTTCATATATACAATTTATCATGTTCTGAAATTTTCTTTCTATTCCTATCTTTTGCAGTCAGGAAATGGTGCTGTGTTTTATCGAATGCTTTTTCTGCATCTATAGAGATGATCATGTGATTTTATTCTTTCAATCGGTTTATGTGGTGTATTACATTGTTTGATTTTCTTATATTGAACTCTCCTTGCACACCCAGGATGAAACCCACTTGGTTATGGTTTATGATTCTTTTGATATGTAATTGAATGTGATTAGCAAGTATTTTGTTGAGGATTTTAGCATTTAGGTTCCCTAGAGAAATTAGTCTGCAATTTTCCTTTCTTGTGGTATCTTTGCTTGGCTTTGGTATTAGAGTAACATTGGCATCATAGAATGAGTTAGGCAATATTTCTTTTGCTTCTATTTTTTGGAAGAACTTAAGCAGGATTGGTGTTAGCTCTTTCTGGAATGTTTGGTAGAATTCAGCTGTGAAGTCATCTGGTCCTGAGATCTTCTTAGTTGGGAGGGTTTTGATGACTGAGTCTATCTCTTTACTTGTCATTGGACTGTTGAGTTCATCAATTTCTTCATTTGTCAATGTAGGCTGTTTTTGAGTTTCTAGAAATTTGTCCATTTTCTCTAAATTATCATTCTTGATGGCCTATAATATTTCATAGTATCCTCTTATGATATTCTTTACTTCTGTGGGGTCCATAGTGATATCCCCTTGCTTATTCCTTATTTTGTTTGTTTGCATCTGTTCTTTCTTTCTCTTTGTTAGTCTGGTTAAGGGTTTGTCAATTATATTGATCTTCTTGAGGAACAAGCTTTTGGTTTTGTTTATTTTTTCTAGAGCTTTCTTATTCTCTATTTCATTTAGTTCTGCTCAAGTCTTTGTTATTTCCTTCCTTCTACTTCTTTTAGTTTTAATTTGTTGTTGTTTTTCCAATTCTTCCAGGTGTGCAGTTAGGTCTTCAATTTTAGCTCTTTCTTCTTTTTTAATATATGTATTTATGGCTATGAACTTCCCTCTCAGGACAGCTTTCGCTGCACCCCATTGGTTTTGATATTGTGTGTTGTCATTTTAATTAGTTTCTAGGTAGTTACTGATTTCTTTTGAGATTTCCTCCTTGACCCACTGTTTGTCTAAGAGTGTGTTGTTTAACTTCCATGTCTTTGTGCCTAATCTGTTTCTCTGGCTCTTAGTGATTTCCAATTTCATTCCATTGTGGTCAGAGAAATTTCTTTGTATAATCTCAAACTTTTTGAATTCATTGAGAGTTGTTCTGTGGCCTACAATGTCATCTATCTTAGATTATGATCCATGTGCACTCGAGGAGAATGTAAATCCTGCTGCATTTGGGTGTAGTGTTCTGTATATGTCTATTAGGTCCAGGTTCTCTAATGTATTATTCAGAGTCTTTGTTTGTTTATTGATTCTCTGTCTAGATGTTCTGTCTAATGGTGATAATGGTGTATTAAAGGCCCCTGCTATAATTGTTGAGGCATTTATTTCTCCACTTAGTTTTTCCATAGTTTGCCTCATGTATTTTGATGCACCCCAATTAGGTGCATAAATATTTATGGTTGTTCTCTCTTCTTGAGAGAGTACCCCTTTTACTAATATATAGTGTCTATCTTTCTCTCTTACACTAGCTTTGCATTTAAAGTCTATTTTTTCTGATATTAGGATAGCTACTCCTGCTCTTTTTTGGCTAGTGTTTGCTTTTAAATTTGTTTTCCAGCCATTCATTTTCAGCTTCTTTGAATCCCTGGGTCAAAGTTGGATTTCTTGTAGGCAGCATACAGATGCATCATATTTCCTTATCCATTCTGCCAATCTGTGTCTCTTGACTGGTGAGTTTAATCCATCTACATTCAGTGCTTATTACTTACAATGACTTTCTTACATCAGCTGTATTTTCTTTGGGTTAATGTATGTCATATTTTGTTTTTATTTCTCTTTTTGTCTTTTTTTTTTGTTGTTGTTGTTGTTGTTCTTACACTCTCCTCCAACTCTCTCTCCCCTGTTTTTTCCTTTCAACTTGTAGAGCTTCCTGTAGTAATTCTTGAAGTGCAAGTTTCTTATGGGCATGCTCTCTTAATTTCTGTTTTTCTGTGAATATTTTGAACTCTCCATCATGTTTGAATGCCAGTTTTGTTGGATAGAGAATTCATGGCTGTAAGTTTTTTTCTTTTTGTACTTTGACTATGTCATGCCACTATCCTTGCCTCCATGTTTTCAGATGAGAAATCAGCACTTAATCTTATTGTGCTTTCCTTGTATATGATGATTCTCTTTTCTCTTGCTGCCTTGAGTATTTTCTCTTTGTCTTCAGCATTGGACATTTTGACAAGTATATGTCTTGGAGTTGATCTGTTGGGAATTATACTGTTTGGGGTGTGTTGTGCTTCCTGGACATGCAAATCGATCTCTATTGATAGGGCTGGAAAGTTTTCATCCATTATTTCCTTCAACACTCCTTCTGTTCCCTTTCCTTCTCTTCTCCTTCTGGGATGCCTATAATACATATGTTTGTGCATTTTGTGTTATCGGTTAAATACCTGAGTCCCTGCTGGATTTTTTCTATCTTTTCATCTATCTGTTTTACTGTTTGATTTCAGATGTATTGTCTTCCACATCACTAATTCCTTTTTTTGCCTGTTCAAATCTGCTGTTATGTGAATCCAGCGTCTTTTGATTTCTTGGATTATGCCATTGATCACCATCATATCCATTATCTTTTTGTGTATGTTTACAATTTCTTCAGTATGTTGTCCCACTGTCTTCTTAATATCCTTAATCTCTTCCTTCACTTCATTAAGTTGGCCCATGATATTTGTTTGGAAAGCTTTGGTTACTTGTTCGATATTCTGCATCTCTTTCTGGTTTTTAGTTTGTTCATTGGACTGGTCAATGTCTTCCTGTTTCTCAATGTGGTTTGTAATTTTTTGTTACTCTCTAGTCATCATTTTACCTTTTTTGTTGTTGTTGTTGTTACAGCACAGCTTATATATTTCAAATGGACAAAAAATTAGTAGCATTTACAGTATCTTATGATAAAATACCTTTGAATGGGAGCTTCCTTTCCATTACTTTGAGGTATACAAGACGTATCTAGAAAATTTACTACTGTGGAAAATGAAGACTGCTTAAATCGAATGGGGTGGGGGAGGGCCTATGGTTTTTCTTTTTGATTAATTGCTGTAACACTGTCCTTCAGGTGGCTGAGGGAGTTTCATATTTTCTTTAGACATCATTAGGCGTCAAAGCTCTTGCAGGACAACTTTGATGCTATATGAATTCTGACATTTTGCTAGCACTGATATGTCTCTTGGGTCCACCACACCATTAGAACTATTAACTCCATTCATGTTAATTTTTGTTACAAATCTTACAAAGGGGGGTGGTTCTGGGTATTTAGTTCCACATTCTATTTTAAGGCTGTATATTCGGTTTTCATAAATTGTCCGAGCCCTTGATGGCTGCCATCTTGCAACTCTGTCACTTGATGGCCAGCCCAACATTTTATCTTGATGGGTTTATTTAGTTGATTTGCTTCACTCTCTGCTTTAGAGTTTTATTTAGCTGGTGATTCTTTGAGTGTGTTAAGTTTTCTCTTTGACACTTTCTTCTTCTTATTTTATTTCTTTGCTTCTTTGTTCCCTTAAAGGCCAAAGATTAGGGCTGAAGGAATCAAAAGATGTGAGAAAGGTAGAAAGATTATAGTAATATTGATAAAAGTTAGAAGATGAGCTGTATAAGACTTAGTAAAATGAATATTTAACTCATGTGGTCAGTGTAGTGTAATAGAATAAAAGTGGAGTACCTACAATGGACTAGGAAATCAAATAAAGAAAAATATATATAATGATTTAGAAGGCCAGAATGATGAGGAGAGAGAGTAAGAAAGGAATGTAAGGAAAAAGTTAATAATAATAATAAAAGAAGAAAACAGAATAGATAGAAGAGAAATTGACACCTTTTCAGCTGTGGGCTAATGAAGAAAGGTGGTATGTAAGAACCATAACAGAAAGCAGAAGGTTGAAATATGAAAGAAGGAAAAGAGATAGCGTTGGGAGACAAAATCAATATAGACAGAGAATGGGAAATCATGGAAGAAGAAGCACAGCAAAGAGAAGACAAGCTAGCAGCATGTAATTAAAAAGAAAAAGCGAAAAAATAGGGTGGGGAGGAAAGACAAAAGAAAAGCAAGAACAAGAAATAAACAAATTAAACCAAACAACTGCAAAAGCAATCAGTCAAACAAAGCTTAGAAAGAACCATATTCCTTTTTGGGCCCTTGTGGAGCCTCTCAGCCTGTTTGTGTTCATCAATGAATTTCCCCGCAAGCTTCTATCTGCAGGGTTTGAGGCAGATTTTAGCAATTAAACTAAGTTAAAAATTTTTTTCTTTTTTTTTCATAAACTGGCTGCCTTTTTTTTTTTTGAGAAATAAGGGACCCAAAAGAAGGCCTCTTCTAGACCACCCACTTCACCGAGGGGACCCTAAAAAGTCTCCTGGAACCTAATCAAGCACTTCCCACTTCCTGGCCTCCCCAGGGGAGGTGAAGCTCTGATGCTTGTCAGTGCAGTATGATAAATTTCGCTGACTCCACCCCATCTGGAGCCAATCCTCAGTGTCACTGGGCGTTAGGTAAATCAGGCTTCTTCAGCAGATTCACCTCTCCCCTCATCCTGGTGTCCTTTCAAGCCAGCTTATTTACTCCCCAAAGCAGTGAGGGGGTCCAGGCAACCAAAGCCACAGAAAGGAAACCCCTCTCTACCTTCTGTCAGCATCCTCCCACTCTTGAAGAATGCTCCCTCTCACCAGGTTACTGGTGTGAGTCAGGGCATATCCCTGGACAGCTAAGTTAATCTACCTTCTTCAGCCGATTTGCCATTCCCGTCAGCCTGGTGCTGCTTTAAGCCAGCTATTTTGTTCCCCAAAGCTGCAAGGAGTTCCAGGCAACCAAACCACAGAAAGGAAACCCCTCTCTACCTTCTGTCAGCACTCTCCCACTCTCAGAGAATGCTCCCTCTCACCAGGTTGCCAGCAGGAGTCACAGTTTGTCCCAGGATTTTTCCCTGAGGCTGGGGCCCAGCTCTCTGTGTTGACTACCACAACCAGGGGAAAGACTTATGATTCTTTCCTGAGCAATCCACCTCACCATCCATCTCCCTCCAGATCAATGTCCCCAATGTTCTCACTCTGCGTGCCCCCAGCACAGATCACTCATGCAAGATTCTCTCCCCAATCAGCCATCCTCCAATAGTGAGTTAGTGAGTGCCCTCCTAAACCGATGCCATCTTGCCTCTTCAATGGAGTTTTATTTCAGGTCCATTTCAAAGTGATTCCGGTAAGTCTCAAAACTCATTCTACAGTTATTTCCCCAGATCTACTAAGTATTATCAGAATAGACAGATCAGCTAAATGGTAGAGTCACCACTTTGTTTCATGACCTGTGCAGTGAGGGCTTTTATGGTGGGAAAGTCTAAGTGGAAGATAGAGATCAGCCTCTATTTAGCAAAAGAGTAAAGCATCTGTTCATGTCCTTGCTTTCAGTTATTCTGAATACATACCCTAGTAGTGGGACTGCTGGATCATAGGGCATTTCTATATTTCATTTCCTGAGGAGCTGCCAAATTGCCTTCTGCAAAGGTTGCACCATTTTCCTCTCCCACCATAAGTGAAAGGAATGCTGCTATTTCTCTAAATCCTCTCCAGCACTTGAAGTGTTCTGTTATTTTAATAATGGCCTTTCTCTACAGTATGAGGTGAGAACTCATTGTAAATTTGATCTGTGTTTCCCTAAAAGCTAGTGAATTTGAACATCTTTTCATGTGTCTTTTGACCAATTATATTTCTACTTTGGAAAAAATGCCTGATCAATTCTTTTGTCCACTTTTAATGGGGTTGCTTGTCATTGTGTCATTATTATATAACCTCTCTATAACATGGAGGTCAATCCTTTTTCAGATATAGGGTTTGCGAAGAATTTTTTTCCCCATTGAGTAGGCTGCATTTTTACTTTCTTGACAAAGTCTTTTGAAGAACAAAAGTATTTCATTTTGAGGCAATCCCATTTATCTATTTTTCCTTTTGTTATTCTTGCTTTGGATATAAGGTCCAAGAAAACACTACCAAGGAAAAGATCATTAAAATGTTTCCCTACATTTTCTCCTAATAGTTTCATGGTTCTAGTTTTTATATTTAGCTCCTTGATACATTTTTAAATAAGTTTTCTATAAGGTGTGAGATAATGTTCTTCTTTCTTTCTTTTAGATATGGATATCCAGTTTTCCCAGCACCTTTTTTTTGAATAGGCTATTGTGAATGAACTGATTGGGTTTCACAGCCTTGACAAAAATCACCTAAACATAGAGGTGAGGGTCTATTTCTTAACTCTTAATTCTATTTCATTGGTCAATCTGTCTATCTTTATGCCTGTCCCATGCTGGTTGTTGTTGTTGTTTTTGTTTCCTCTTTATTTGTTTGTTTTTAACCACAAACAAATACATAACATGCTTTAAATTCTGAAAGTGAGTGTCCCTCTACTTCTTTCTTCTTTTCAAGTTTATTTTTGGCTAATAAGGGGCCATTATCATACCAGATCAGTTTGATAATTTCCTTTTCCAAATCTACAAAGAAGAATATTGAAATTTTTATTGGGATTATGTTAAATTTGTAGATAATTTTGGGTAGAATTGATATTCTAATGATATTTAATCTTCCAACCCATGAACACAGTATATCCTTCCATTTATTTATATCATCATTGGTTTCTTTTGGTAATGCTTTATAGTTTCCTAAATACAAGTCCTTTCCATCCTTGGTTAATGTTATTCTTAAATATTTGATTATTTTAGTCACTATTGTAACTGGAATTTTTAAAATTCCTCCTCTCATTGGTCATTAGTAGTATATAGAAACACTATTGATTTTTGTATATTAGTCTTGTATCCTGCATCTTTGATGAAACTGTCTATAAGTTTTAATAGTTTTGTTGTGTATTTTTTGGGATTTTCTAAGTATAAGATCATATCATCAGCAAATAACAAAAGTTTTACTACTTCTTTTACTATTAATGGGTGCTTTATCTTTCTTTTTCTACCCTAATTACTCTATCTAGAACTTCTCACATAATATTGAATAATAGTGGGGAGAGTGGACATCCTTGTCTTTTTCCCAATCTCAGTGGGAAAGATTTCACTATTTCACCATCAAGTACAATGTTGGCTATGGGTTTCTCATATATTTAGTTTATTGTATTGAAAAACTTTCCTTCTATTCCTATCTTTGGATGTATTTTTATCAAGTAAGGATGCTGGGTTTTTTCAAATGCCTTTTCTTTATCAATTAAAAATGATCATGTTCATTTTCTTCTTCAATGTATTAATGTGATATATTACACTGATTGATTTTCTTACCCTTACATACCTGATATATAACCTGATTAATCATGATGTATAATTTTTTGTGTGTTTTTGGATTCAGTTATCAAACATGTTTTTCATGATTTTTGCATCCATATTCATGAAAGAAATTGGTCTGTAATTTTCTTTCTGCATAATATCTTCATTGGGTTTTGGTATTAGGGTGATGTTATCTTCATAAAATGAATTTTTTAACATTATTTCCTGTTATATTTTTTGGAAGATTTGAGAAAGATTGGTATTAGATCATCTTTAAAGGATTGGTATAATTCACCTGTGAAACCATCTGGTCCTAGACTTTTCATTTTTGGGAGTTTTTGGATGACTGTTTCAATCTCTTAACTTGTTATTTGTTTATTGAGATCTTCTAATTCTTCTTGGGACAGTGTGGCTTGTTCATACACTTTCAGAAATTTTCCATTTCATCAATGTTGTCTAGTGTGTTGGCATACAATTGTTCATAGTATCCACTTATGAACTTGTTTTATTTCTGCTGGCTCAGAGGTAACGTCACCCTTCTCCTTTCTTGTTTAATTTATTTTCATATTCTTTTTTCTTTGTTAATCTTGCAAAAGGTTTCCCAATTTTTTTATCTCCTCAAAGAACTAACTTATAGTTCTGTTGGCTTTTGCTATTTTTTTTCACTTCATTTATTCCTGTTCTAATCTTTATTATTTCTTACTTTCTGCTTGCTTTGTGATTTGTTTCCTGTTTGTTTGTTTGTTTCTTTCTAATTCCTCCAGGTGTTCAATCAGGTCTTTCATTTTAGCTCTTTCTTCTTTTTGAATATAAGCATTGAGGGCCATAAATTTCCCTCTTAGCACTGCCTTTGCTGTATCCCATAAGTTTTATTGTATGTTGTATTATCATTTTCATTTTCTTGAGGTATTTACTGATTTCTCTTTTAATTTCTTCTTTAATCCACTGGTTATTTAAAAGTGTATTTTATAATCACCATATATTTGTGGATTTTTCTTTTTTCCCACTGTTATTAATTTCTAACTTAATTCCATTATGATCAGAGAATGTGTTTTGCATAATTTCAATGTTCATTAATTTAGTGATGTCTGACTTAGTTCCTGATATATGGTATATACTGGAGAAAGATCCATGAGCCTTTGAGAAGAATGTGTATCCTCTGTTTTGTGGTATAATGCTCTATAAATGTCTTTTATACCTAGTGTATTGATCATGTGTTTCAAGCTCTCAGTTACTTAGTTATCATCTGTCCAGATATTCTAAGTTGAGTGTGAACTATTGAAGTTCCCAACTATTATTGTACAGATGTTTGCTGCTCTCTTCAGTTTTTTCAATGTGTGTCTGTATTAGTCATCCAAAGGGGTGCAGACACAAAATATCTGAAATCTGTTGTTTTTTATAAAACGTATTTTTTTGGTGGTAGAAGCTTACAGTTACCAGGCCATAAAGCATATATTACTTCCCTCACCAAAGTTTATTGCCATGTGTTGGAGCAAGTTGGCTGCTGACATCTCTGAGGGTTCAGGCTTCCTAGGTTCCTCTATCCACAGGGCTTGCCTCTTTCCAGGCTCAGCTGCTCTGCTGTCTCTACAAGGCCAGCTATAGACTATCAACCAAATGGATCATCTCTCTTCCTAAGACATCTGCCGTGTCTAATCAAGTCTACTCTCTCCTCCTTTATGTGTTTACTTCATGGCCTCCAGCATTAAAACTCCAACTCTCTTCCCTGCCATGTAGTTTTCTACTAATATGGTTCAATCAGAGCCCTAATTATAATTATTCATGCCCAGGTACAGACCAGTTTACAAACATAATCCAATACCTATTTTTGGAATTCATAAACATGCCAAACGGCTACAGTGTCTCATGTGTTTTTTTTGGCATCTATGTCATGTGTATAAATGTTTATTATTGCTATTTCTTCTTGGTGAATTATCCCTTTTATTAATATGTAGTGAACTACTCCATCTCTTTTAACAATTTTGCACTGAAAATCTATATTATCTGATATTAATATTGCTACACCCACACACAATATATTTTTCCAAACTTTTACATTCAAACTGATTGTATCCTTGCATCTAAGGTGAGTGGCTCATGTTCTTATATCCATTCTATCATTCCCTGTCTTTTAATTGGAGAATTCAATCCATTAACTTTTAGTGATACTACTATAATGGTATTTCTTTCTTCATCTCTTTTATCGCTTGGCTTTCTGTTTCATTCTTACTATTCCCTGTCTTTTAACCCTTTCAATTTCTTTTCTTATGTTTTCCATTTCTATACTCTTCTATGGCTTTCTCCCTTGTCTTTTCTTATCAGGCTGTAACACAGCCTTTAATATCTATTTTAACTTTTTTCTCTTGGAAACATACTCTTTCAGTATTTGTTTGTTGTAAAGTCTTTAAAATCACCTTCACTTCTGAAGGATAGCTTTGCCAGATAAAGCATTGTTTTTTGGCAGTTTTTCTTTTCTTTTTCAGTACCTTAAATATATTGTACCACTGCCTTCTTGATGCCATGATTCCTGAAGAGTGTTTGCACTTAGCCTTATTAAGTCTCCATTTTAAGTAATACATTGCTTATCTCTTGCTGCTTTTAGAATCCTTACTTTATCTTTTACCTTTCACAGTCTGAATAGTAAGATGTCTAGGAGTATGTCTATTCGGGTATATTCTTTTTGGTGTATGTTGTCCTTGAAGATTAATATTTGCATCCTTCATAAGGGTTGGAAAATTTTCTTTCAGTAATTCCTGAAATATTCTCTCATTTCTATTATCTTCTTCTGGAACATATATACCTCATACATTTTGTGTTTCATGTTGTCATTCATTTCCCTGTGACCCTATATATTTTTGCATTCTTTTCTCTGCCTCTGTCCAATCTTTTCAATTTCAAATGTCATGTCTTAGTATACACTAATTCCTACTTCTGAAATTTAAAATCAATTTGTATATGCCTCTAATTTATTTTTTAATCTCATCCATTGTGTTTTTCATTCCCATAAGCTCTATTACTTTTTGAAGTCTTTCAAAATGTTCTTTATGTTTACACTTTGTAACTTTAATATCCTTTGTCTCTTTAGTCAAACTTTCCTTCAACTCCTTAAATTGATTAGGCAGGTTTTGTGAATATCATTTATTAGTTGTTTTAAATCCTGAGTCTCATGTAGATTCTTCGTTTGTTTTCTTGACTGAACCATATATTCTTGTCCCTTAGTGTAGGTTGTTATCTTTTCTTGATACCTACGCATCTGCTTATATTGATGATTTTGCTCTGTTGGTCGACATCTCTCTCCTGCTTATTGCTTTTATTGCACAGCTCATATTTGATTTTACTTTATTTCTAAAACTTTAATAATGCCCTGTATAAGTAGTCAAAAATGTGGAAGAGGCCAGTAATGTTGTCCAACCAGGCCTACTTTGCTGGGAAAGATTTTGGAAATACCAGTCTGTCTACCTTCACTTTCTTGGCTGACCAAGAAATGGCACTTTTTGTCAAATCCTTCTAAAGAGATGAATCCTTTAATTACCACTACATCTTCTCAGCTAATGATTTATGGTATTTATATGCACTGAAGGGAAACCAGTCTGCCTTCCACCAAACCCTCCATCTTCTCAGGGAGAAATCTATCATTTCCACTCTCCTTTGGCCTCTCAGCTGCAGGTTTTACTGAGGCTGTTCAAATAATGTGTGTGGTATGGACAGTGTTCTCAGCCACAGGCATATAAATTCAAGGTTTTCCCTTTGATCTGTCTGTCTCCACATCCCCAGTCCCTCCTGGATAATAAGTGTAGCACTTTCATGGCCTGCAGGGATCCCCAAAGTGATTTGCTCAGTCTACTTCTATGTCTTCACTTTTATTTTGAAAGAGAGATATGCCCTGCATAAGTTACTCTGACACCATCTTGGATATGTTCCCAGTCAACCTCTTTTTACAGAAACTTCTGTCATTATTCAATAAAGTCATGAAAAATGTTGCAGTGGTGGTAAGAATGGAGGTTGTACATGGCCTTAGCAATGCTTGTGATTTTTTGGCTGCTCGTGGGAATTTATTAGTTCATAGTTTTGAGGCTAGGAGAATTCCAAATTAAGGTATCATCAATTTGTTTTCCCCAAACAAATTGCTCCAAACCATCACATTCTGCCCTCTGGACCCTGTAACAGACATGTTCTTTCTACATGCAAATTGTAATCATTCCATCAAAACATCCCAAATGCCTTAAGTTATTTCACTACCAATGCTAATTAGAAAGAAACTTTAAAACCAGTATGGGTGTAGTGATCTGTCCTGGAACACAATTCTTCTGTCTGTGGACCATTGGTGCCTAGAGCACACATTATCTGCCTCAAATACATGATGGTAGACAGACAAGGGATAGAAATTCCCACTCTAAAAGGGAGAAATTGGGTGGAAAACAATTCCCAAAACCCAGTGACACATTGATTCACAAAAACTTGGAAATTGGCAAGTCTGAATTCCATAGAGCAGGCTGCAAACTGGAAACTCATGAAAATGGAGTTCAATTCCCCAAGAGTAGCTGGCTGACTTAAAGTCAGAAATTATTTCTGATGTCTGAAATCCTCAGTTAACTCTTTTAACGTATCCAACTGATTTGATGAGGAGGTTCTGTCATTGCTGAGGCAATCTCCATATTTTTTTATAGATGCAATCAGTCTCCATTACAGTCAACTGAATATAGATGCAAAAGATTTTAAGAAATGCCTTCAAAGTGACAATGACAACAGTGCTTCCTGGACCAAATAATTGGATGCCATAACCTTGCCAAGTTGACATGGGAAACTGACCATCCCTATCACTGCCTTGTTAAATTGGCATACATACCCATTTTTTAAACCATAGTTAATCTCCATAAAATGCATTACCATTGTCATACTTCCTTGTAGCATGACACTACTACAATGCAAACAACCAAAAACTCATTAATCTTTTTTCTCAGAAGAGGATTCATATTTTTTGTGATAGTCATTCTCATACTTGATATCCCTTTACTTAAATATTATATCATCTAATTAATACAAATTATGTTATATGATTAAGGGATAAGAGAGGTTAAAAAATAAAGATATTTTAGGTAAACATATTAATTACAAAATAAGGAAGAAATATTCATAACATAGAGCCTTGTTCCTGTCATTGGCCATGTGCCCAAAGCTGGGAATTATAACTACCTTCTTCCACTACCCTTCCTATATACATTTTACCTTGAGCAAGTGACACATATGATAATAGTTATTTATTTGATGGAGTGAACTCAACCTTAATTTCTGAAGTTTTCAGACTATAACTTTTCCTATTTGAATAGGGGTGTTGTAGCTTTCCATTGACTTTAATCATAGAATATGGTAGTACTAAGAGATTACCTAAAGCATCCCCCATAATGCAGGCATACTCTTCTTTAATTCTACTGTGGAGTAGCAGTCAAATTTTCCCATGACAGTCAAGATCAATCACCTCATCCAGTAGAAGAAAGTGATCATCATAGTTTGTTTTATTGAGAAATGGGCACACTCTGCCAGTCAGTTACATCTCACCCTCTTCTTATGCTTCTGTGGTACTAAGACATAAATTACTGCTTCTGTGATGTGTGTCATTTACTGAAATTGGTTTGCACAGATATATAAAGAATTGGTCTCTTCTTTATATTGAGTGAAGTAAGCCATTCACTGAAGCACCAACAATATATGACCTCACTGATATGACTTAAGCAAATTAAGCAGATTCACAGACCTAGAGTCTGGGATATAGGTTATCAGGAGACAAAAAGGGAGGAGTGGGTGGTGAGCTAATTCTCAATGTAGGTAAAATCTATGAGAAATTGGAAGAAGGTAGTTGGGCAGTGAATGGCAGTGATAGTGGTGCAGTGATGTGATTGGGTTCAATGGTGCTGGTATGTGAGAGGGAATAGACTTGGAGGTCAGGTTGGACTATTTAAGGAACTGACAGGAGGGTTGAAGGAAGAAATGGGGATTTGTAGGTCTGTGGTAAAAACTACAAAGGTGGGAATGTTCTTTTGGCAAATATGGCAGTGGAGGGGTTTTGATGCAGGGTGTTGGAGGTGGAGGGATATGTGGTATAGGGTGCACCTGGGTCATGCTTCTATGGAATATGAAAGTGTTCATCTTGTCATAGTGTGTTATCTCAATGGGTGGATAAACACACAATAAACAAGAAAATATAAAACTGTTATCCTGGGAAGACCTGTGTCCTGCTATGTTCTCAATTAGAGGGGCAAGAATTTCTTGAAAACATAGGCAGTACATAATAAAAGAACACAGACCAATCTGTCAAGACCTCAATATTATCACACATAATTATGAACATTTTTCTTCAAAAATCTAAATTTCGTGGTTACCATAGGTTCTGAGGGGAGATGGATGGAATAGAATAGATGCAATATAGGGCATTTTCATGACATTGGAATTGTTCTGCATGATCATGCAAAGACGGATACAGGCCACTTTAAATTTTGTCAAAACCTATAAAAGTGGAGTGTGCCACAGTTGTAACCCTTCTGCGATCTAAAATTTCCCCTAAACAAAGCCAAACAATAAACAATGAAAAACATAGGAAAATAAAATAATTATAATTATAAATAACAAATAATACAAAAATTAAAATTAAAAATAAAATAAATTGTTTTCAGTGTGTCTTTCATCACTGTAAGATCTATCTTTTATGAAACATGACAATTTCTTCCATATGTTCCTCCAGTGTCTTAATTTTTGCTTTGTATTCAAAGAAGCTTTATTTTACAGAAAAGTCATACAGAAAATATAAGGGATACCCATATACCCAAAGCCCTCCCACTATGCCCCATTAATAACATTTTACATGTGACGGAAAGATCATTAGTGAGAAGTGTGGTGATGGGGGATGTGTGGGGAGGAGTGCACCTGAGACATGACTCTATGGCATAGAGATATGTTCAAGTGGTCATCAGTCATTTTCTTTGTGGGTGGAAACCCACACAGTAACCAAAAGAATGTTGAATTCCCATCCTGTAAAGTACTGCTAAATTCTGTAACAGAGCAGTAAAAATCACTTGAGTACATGGGCAGTGCCTAGTGAAGGAGGACAGACAATTATACCAAACACATCATATTGATGATTCACTTATAAACCTTTTCTAGTGAAATTGAAACTGAATCTAGTATTATGTATTGCCTAAGAGTTCCGTTATGAAAGCCTATTTTCTCAAATGTTATGCCTCTCTATGCCAAACTCAGCATATAAATGCAGTAACTTCCCCCAATCATGGCACATGACACCTGGGGATGTGACTTCTTGACATTGAGGGATTAATACCAAGCACAGACTAGTGATGAATCTGGAAAAAGACTTTAACCAGAAGTGGTAAATATTAAATGAAAATGAGATTTTGTGATGAAGAGGCTTCAAAGTGAGTCGAGTTCATTCCAGAGGCTACATTTATGCATGTCTCAGCAGGATATCTTTGACTGCCACAGAAAATAGTGCATCAAACAGTGGGGCTCCTAAGGGCTATAGAGACATCTAGACACTATAGGCATGGCAGACTAGATCAGGAATTTGGCATCTTGTCAGTGAGCCTAACCTTGGAATATATGTACCCTAATGTAACATAAATGAGTAACAGTATTAGACTCATTTACAATTTCCCTACACATGGATCTTCTGCCTCTTTTATTTGAACCTATAATTAGCGCTATGCTCATTAAATGTTGTCCCAGAGACTTAAAACTTCATTCTGTTCATATACCCATTGTACCCTGAATCTCAGCATAATTACGACACCTACTCTCCAGTTCATTGTCCTGGACAGCTAATAATAGGATGATGATGGACAGCATTCATCACAAAAATCAAAGAGTGCCTACAACAGTAAGCAAGACAGTTGCATCTGTTTGCCCCATGTGATATAAGACCCCTTTCAATAAAAAACACAGTGGGCATTACCTTCCCCAAATCCTCAAGATCGAGAAATAAATGAGCATAAGGGGGGAATGAAACTATGCTCTAAAATAGAAGTTATTATTCTAGTAATCGAAGAACTCCTATCATTGATATAACTACAGTGGCCACCAGAGGTTATGAGAGAAAGGAGAGGGAAGAACAATTGTAACATAGGGCATTTTGGGGACATTAGAATTGGCATGCATGATATTGCAATGATGGATACATGCCATCAAACATTTTCTCAAAACCTATAAAATTGCTTGGTACAAAGTGTGAATTATAATGTAAAAAGCTCATCTTATTTTAACAGTTTATTTTGAAAGCATAATGCTGTCTTTTCTTCCCTTCTCTGACACATTTCTTAGATAAATCTAATAGGAAAACTTCTGGTACAGGAGAAATTCACTTTTTGGTCTCTCAGTCCAAGTAACAGAGAACAGATTTTAGAACTGTGAATTTTTAAATGAGTCCAAAAGAATAAACCTTTTAACCCTTCAGCTACTCAGAATCCATTAGCACTCGTTTATATTTATTGAAACTCCATAACAAAACAGTAACATCTTTCTCCTCCAATTGGACAAGATGAATCTACAAAGGTATAATCACTTTTCACACATAAGGATAATACAACATAACATTGCCTTTGTAGACATATGTGGATAATGTTAAACAAAATGTTTGTTTCTCTTTAATTTTGGGTACAATCCAACTTGAAGACTCTGTAACATAAAGATTGTATTGTACAATTAAATACTAAAAAGTATTTGTGAAATAAGAAAAATAGAAAAATTTTTAGTTAATATGCCTATATATATATTAGTAGATAAATGTGTGTATGCAAACACACACACACATAAATATAAATCTAACAAGCAAAAAATGAACTGTTACAACAGTCCTTGTTGCTGCAATTTATCATGAGATTTAGTTAGACTTTATAGTTTGCATTTTTTGTTGTTTATTTTTTCACTACCTTTTGCATTTGTCTTGATAATTTTAAGAGGTGCCTTATAGAATTCCACGAATAGAGAATATTGTTCATCTTTGTACTCATTGTGATTCTGCCACCAAATTTCCTCTACTCATCAGTATCTATCAATCCAACCCCTTAATTGTCTGTTTAATAGCGGTGTGAGGAGCCCAAAACATCCAGGTCATATTTTTAATTACTAATTCAATAAAATCACTGCTGTATTCCCTGTTGAAAACTTAACCTCTATGTAACTTAGACCTAGAACATTGTTGAATGAAAATGGTGGGAGTGGAAGCAAAAATTATCTTAGTGGGTTTTTGGTATAAAAAGAAAATGTTAACTACTTGTACTTACCTCCCTTGATACACTTGATTTTATTAATATCCCTTGATACTATTCTGGCTATGAAAGAAACTTGGTCAGTACATCCTTAAAGATAAAGCCTCAGATTTTCACAGTGAATTCTCTGAATTGGTACTTTAATGTTCAGTAAGTTTTTCCATCATACTGTCATACCAACTACAACAATATAATGGGTACATGGTAAGACAAGTGGATTCCTTGGAGTTGCATGCACTGCCACATTAATTTTTGTTATGAAATGTTACTTGATAAGACTCAATGCTAGATGTGTAATAAGATGATAAGACATTCCATATTCATAGAATTTGCCATTATAACTTGCACCTGAAAAACTTATTGACAGGACAATTAGAAAATTGGGTGTTTTAGTGGGAGTAAGATGACTCTTTAAATATTTAGAGAGCCACCTAAGTGGTGGACTAGCCAAGAGACCAGGGAGGAACAATGTATGCACAGATTAGTCTGATATTCAGTGTTGTAGTTTCATTGTATGATTTTCAAACATCAACCAACATATAGACAGATTAAATAAAACATGTGTTTGCAAGAATTTGGTACAATTAGAAAACTCATGAATTACTGATGTGTGTAAATCAATATAAACAAAAACATACTTTGGAAAATAATTGTTGAAAATTGACCATACCATGTTCGTATGTCCTAGAAATCCAATCCTAGATACACTCTACAGAAATATTTATATATCCCCCAAAGATATGGACTTAAGAGAACATTGAATAGCCACAAACATTTTTAAACAAGACAATTTTATTGATACCTATTAATAAAGCGTACATTCCATCCAAAGTGTACAATCGTGGCTTTTGTTTTAATCACATAGTGTGTGTTCATCACTTCAATCATTATTAGAGCATTTTTATTATTCCATTAATAATAATAATAAACAGACAAACAAGCAAATAAGAAAATTCTTGACCTCTCAGTCTCTCTATGTACCCCTACTGTACATAGCTGCTATTTCTGGCTATTCTTACACAATTATTTATTTGTCTATTAAGCAGTCTAAATGAGATATATTCGCATACCTTAAGATCTATCATAAGTGTATAATCAATGGCTATTAGTATACTCACAATGTTGTACATTCATCATCTCAAAAATTTTAGAACAATTTCATTACTCCAAAAAGAAAAATTCTACACCCTTTAGATTTCCTACTGAAGCCCTACATAATCACTAATGAAGTTCATCTTTAAATTGATTTATATTTATATTTTGCATAAATGGAATCATAAAATATGTAGTCATCTGTGTCTTGTCTCCTTCACTTAGTAAAATGCTTTGTTTTTGTCTGATATTAACATTTTGTAGTATTAAGCTACATTTGTTCAGCTTCAAAGAAAAACATTCTTATATTTACTATTTTACCCATATTCATATTTCACATGATATATTTATATTTCACATAAAATATTAATTCATAACTGCACAGTCATACAGTATTTGTCCTTTTGTGTCTGGTTCACTTCATTCAACATAATGTCCTACAGGTTCATCCATGTTGTCAGATGTTTTAAAAATTCATTTCTTCTTACTGCTACAAAATATTCCATAATGTATATACTCAACAATTTGTTTATCCATTCATCCATTCATCAGTTGATGGACACATGGTTTGTTTCCAACTTTTGGCTATCATGAATAAGGCTGCTATGAACATCGCTGTGCAGATGTGTATTCTTGTTACTGCTCTCAGTTCTTCTGGGTATTCACCTAGCAATAGTATTGCCCGGTCCCATGGTAAGTCTATATTCAACTTCCTTAGCAAATGCCAAACAGTTCTACATATTGGCTGTATCATTCTACATTCACACCAACAGTTTGAACATCTTTAAACATCTTCTCCAATATTTAGTTTTCTGACTTTTTAATAACAGCCAGTCAAATAAGTGTGAAATGATATCTCATAGTTTTGATTTGCATTTACCTAATCCCTAGGGATGTTGAACATTTTTTCATATGTTTCTTTGCCATTTATATTTGTTATTTGGACAGTTGTCTTTTCAAGTCTTTTGCCCGTATTTTAATTGGATAGTTTGCTTTTTTATTGCTGACTTGTATGATTTCTTTATATATATATCAATGATATTAAACCCTAATCAAATATTTGATTTCCAAATATTTTCTCCCAATGAGATGGCTGCCTTTTCACTCTTTTGAAAGAGCCCTTTGAGGTGCAAAAGTGTATAATTTTGAGAAGGTCCTATTTATTTATTTATTTATTTATTTATTTATTTATCTATTTATTTATTTATTTATTGCTGGTGCTGTAGGCATATGGTTTAAGAAACTACCACCTACCACAAATCTTTAAGATAGAGTAATATGCTTTAAAGTCAAGAAGTGAGAGTCCTACTTTGTTGTTCTTTTTAAAGACATTTTTTGGCTATTCAAGACCCCTTACCTTTCCAAATATATTTGAATTCTGGCTTTTCGATTTCTGCAAAAAAAAAATGCTGTTGGGGTTTTTATTGGGATTGCATTGAATCTGAAAATCAGTTTCGTTAAAATTGACGTTCTAGAAAAAAAAAAGGAAAAAAAAGGAAAAAAAAAAAAGGAAAAAAAATTGACGTTCTAATGTTATTTGGTTTTCCAATCCATAAACACATAATGCCCTTCCATTTATCTAAGTCTTCTTCAGTTTCTTTTAGCAGTGTTTTGTAGTTTTCTGAATACAGGTCCTTTATGTCCTTGCTTAAGATTATTCTTAAAAATTTGATTATTTTAGTCACTATTGTAAATTGAATTTTTTCCTCAGATTGCACATCAGTAGTGTTTATGAACTCTATTACTTTTACATATTAATCTTGCATCCTTCTACTTTGCTGGACTCATCTACTAATTCTAGTACCTTTTCTGTGGATTTTTTCATGATTTTCTAAATATAGGATCGTGTCATCAGTGAATAGTGAAAGTTTTACTTCTTCCTTTCCCATTTGGGTGCCTTTTATTTCTTTGTCTAGCATAATTGCTGTAGCTAGAACTTCTAGCACAATATTGAATAATAATGGTGACAGTGAGTATACATTTCTTGTTTCTGCTCTCATTGGGAAAGCTTTCATTCTTTCACTTTTAAGTACAATGATAGCTGTCAGTTTTTCATATATGCAATTTATCATATTGAGAAAACTTCCTTCTAGTCCTATCATTTGGAGTGTTTTTTATCAAAAAAGGTGCTGTATTTTGTCAAATGCCATTTCTGCATCAATTGAGAGGATTGTGTGATTTTTCTTCTTCAGTTTCTCAATGTGGTTTATTAAACTAATTGATTTTCTTGTGTTTTACCATCCTTGCATGCCTGGGATAAAACCCACTTTTCAAAGAACCGAATTTTGATTTCAGTGATTCTCTCTATTGTTTCTTTGTTCTCAATTTCATTTATTTCTGCTCTGATCTTTACTATTTCTTTCCTTTGGATTGCTTTGGGATTAGTTTGCTATTCCTCTTCTAGTTCCTACAGGGGTGCAGTTAGGTCTTCAAATTTAGCTCTTTCTTCTTTTTTAATATAAGAATTGAGGGCTATAAATTTCTTTCTTAGCACTGCCTTTGTTGTGTCCTGTGGGCTTTTATAAGTTTTGTTCTTAATTTCATTCATCTCAAGATATTTGCTGAATTTTCTTGCAAGTTCTTCTTTGGCTCACTGATTGTTTAAGATTGTGTTGTTTAATCTCCATGTATTTATGAATTTTCCATTTTTCCATCCATTATTGAATTCCAGCTTCATTCTATTATGAGCATAGAAAATGTTTTATATAATTTCAAACTTTTAAAATTTATTGAAACTTGTTTTGTGACCCAACATATTGTCTGTCTTGGAGAAGGATCCATGATCTCTTCAAAAGAATGTATATTCTGTTATTTTGGGATCCAATGCTCTATAGATACCTGTTTGGTCTAATCCATTTCTTTTCTATTATTCAAATGCTATGTTTCTTTATTTATCCTTTGTTCAGGTGTTCTACTCACTATAAGAGTGGTGTATAGAATTCTCCAACTATTACTGTAGAGTTATCTATTTCTCCCTTCAGCTTTGCCAGTGTGTCCCTCATGTATCTTGGGCACTGAGACTAGGTGCATAAATATTTAGTACAGTTATTTCTTCTTGCTGAATTGTCCCTTTTATGAATATGTAATGGCCTTTTTTATCCCTTAAAACAGTCTGTGTTTGAAATCTATTTTGTCTGATATTAACATTGCTACACCAGGTTTTTTGTTTACTATTTGCATGTAATATTTATTTCCAACCATTCACCTTTAACCTCGTGTGTCCTTATATCTGAGATGAATGTCTTTCAGACAACATATACATGGCTCATATTTTTTAATCCATTCTGTTATTCTCTGCATTTTGACTGGGAGTTTGAGCCATTGACATTCAATATTATTACTGTAAAGGCATTATTTATTTCATCAATTTTGAACTGTTCTTTCTGTTGTCATATTTGTCAATCTTTTTACCCTTTAATTTACCCTTTCTAATAATCTTCATTTCTACACTCTTCTCCAAGTCTCTTGCCCTTGCTTTTACCTTTCAGGCTGCAGCAATATTTTTATATCATTTATAATCCTGATCTTTTGATAACAGATTCTATCAGTTTTGTTTGTCTGTGAAGTCTTTGAACCCCCCTTTATTTTTGAAGGACAGCTTTACTGGATACAGAATGCTTGGCTGACAGTTATTCTCTTTCAGCACCTTAAATACATCATACCACTTTCTTATCTCCTCCATGGTTTTCTGATGAGAGGTTGGCACTTAATCTTATTGAGGTTCCCTTGTATGTGATGCTTTGATTTTTCTTGCTGCTTTCAGAATCTTCCCTTTATCTCTGATATTTTTTTCATTTTGAATAGTAGGTATGTTATTTGAATTTATTCTGTTTGGGCTACATTGTCCTTGATTATTGATATTTATGTCTTTTCTAAGGGTTGAGAAGTTTTCAGTCATTATTGCTTCAAATATTCTTTCTGGTCTTTTTCCATTTTCTTCTGCTTCTAGGTTACTGACAGTGCATAAGTTTTTGCATTCCACATTGTCATTCAGTTAACTGATACACTGTTTTATTTTATCCATTCTCTTCACTTCCTGTTCTGTCTTTTCCAGTTCAGAAGTTCTGTCTTTGAAATCACTAATTCTATCTTCAAGCCATTCAAAATGCTCTTATGTGCCTCTTATTTATTATTTATTTTAATTATTTTTAAAATGATATTTAGATTACATAAATATTACACAAAAAAATATAGTGATTCCCATAAGCCCCACCTCCCACACCTCCCACAACCTTCCACATAAACATCCTTCATTAGTGTGGCACATCACCTGCAATGGATATACACATCCTGGGGCTTTGCCACTAAGCATGGACCATAGTTCACATTGTAGACTGTACTGTCTCCCACACAGTTCTAAATAAAGAGAAATTAAGAGAATATGCCTGTATTTTAAGAAATACTAAAGGAATTTTTACAGGTTCTGTGGGGGATTATTGGGGGGGGTTTGTGGGGATTGGTTCATCCGAATATACATGAAAGTTATACAAAATCATTCAAAGGATCGGGGGATGGGGCATGGTCACGATGGGTGGATAATCACACAATAAATGAGGGAATCTGAATTCCTAGCTGGAGAGCTCTGTCACAATCTCCAAGGGAGCAACAATAGTCCTCTGAGTGTAGGGACAGTGCCTGTCAAAATAGGATGACCCACTGATATGTTTTTTTTATTGATGACTACCCTTGTGAGTCTTTGCTCTTGTAAATGAGACTTAGCCTGCAGTTGTGGGGTGCCTAAGAGTTGCCACCTCAGAGCCACCTTCTTGCTCAAATGTGACCTCTCTCTAAGCCAAACTCAGCATATGATTGCATTACCTTCCCCCCAATGTGGGACATGGCTCCCAGGGATGAGCCTCCCTGGCAACAAGGGATTAATACCAAGTGCCAACTGGCAGCTTTGCACAGTGGCAGTATCATAGCCAATGAGGTTTATCCGAGGCACGATTATTGCTAATTGAAAACTTTTCCCAAGTGCCAAATGGAAACACAACTGGAAAAAGACCTTGAATAAAAGGGAAATGGTAAAGACAAATGAGTTCAAGTGGCTAAGAGACTTCAAAGTGAGTCGGGAGGTCATCCCAGAGGTAACTCTTACACACACCTCAGTAGGAGCACATAGAACATCTAAGTGCCTATCACCCCACTCAGTGGGGTTCCTGAGAGCTCCGGAGACACCCTGGTCCTATATAAGGGGGGATAGCCCCAGAGATTGATGCCTTATCAGTGGGTTCTATTTTGGAATCTGTGCTCCTGAGAGTGACAGAATTAGACTCAAATAAGTCTTCCCTGCACGTGGTTCACCAGTCCCTTCTATTCAAACCTATATGTGATGCTGGAGTTTTTAGGTATACTTCCAGAGACTGGAGCCTCCGGCCTACCTATGTGCCAGGTGTGCATGAAATCTAGGTGGAGCTGCAACTCCTACCCTACAGCTCAATGGACTCATCCAAGTCACCTGGTGAGGAGACAACGATGGGAAATGGCCATCCCAAGGAATGGAGAGGGCCTGCATCTGCAGGCAGGATCATCCCACCCACCATATCCATGGGATATAAGCCCTCTCTCACTTGGAGGTGGAGTGGACATCTCCATCCCAGTCCCCTCAGGATTGGGGGAAGAACTATGGACTAGAGTGGACTTGATGCTATTCTCTTGTTCACATATGGTGATTCTAGCAATGCAAGAAATTATAACAATGAGGTGGAGCCAGTGGCCACTTGACACTTTTGGGGTAGGGAAGGGATGAGCAGTTGAAATACAGTAGCTTCTTTGCGAGTTAAAAAAAATAAAAAAAATAAAACAAACAAACAAAAAAAAGTAAAAAACAGGAGAAATAGAGTTAAAGGAGAGTGTAAGATTACCTGAAAAGACAAAAAGAGAAATAAAAACAATATATGACATACATAAATCCAAAGAAAATATGGCTGATGTAAGAAATTCTTTGGCAGTAATAACACTGAATGTTAATGGATTAAACTCACCAATCAAAAGACACAGACTGGCAGAAAGGATAAAGGAATATGACTCATCTATATGTTGTCAACAAGAAATCCACCTTAGACTCAGGGATTCAAGGAAGCTGAAAGTAAATGGCTGGAAAACAATTTTACAAGTAAACAAAAACCAAAAAAGGGCAGGAGTACCTATCCTAATATCAGACAAAATAGACTTTAAATGCAAAACTATTGTAAGAGACAAAGATGTATACTATATATTAGTAAAAGGGGTAATCTTTTCAGAAGAAAGAACAACCATAAACATTTTTGCACTTAAGCAGGGCACCTCAAAATACATGAGGGAAACACTGGAAAAGCTAAGATGAGACATAAATGCCTCTACAGTTATAGTGGGGGACTTTAATACACCATTATCACCATTAGACAGAACATCTAGACAGAGAATCAATAAAGAAATAAAGACTCTGAATAGTACATTAGAGGAGCTGGACCTAATAGACATCTCCACGATGCTACACCCAAATACAGCAGGATACACATTCTTCTCGAGTGGGCTTCGACCATACTCCAAAATAGACCACATGCTAGGCCACAGAACAACTCTTATTGAATTCAGAAAGATTGAGATTATACAAAGTAATTTCCCTGACTACAATGGAATAAAATTGGAAATCACTAAGGGCCAGAGAACCAGATTAGGCACAAAAATATTTATTTTTTTAAAGACAAAATTTTTAAAAGATTTTATTTATTTATTTATTTGTACCCCCCCATTACTGTTTGTGCTTGCTGTCTCCTTTCTCTTTCTATTTGTAATGCATTTCCTCTGTGTCTTCTT
>JAKSZT010028574.1:55887-101121 GCA_026826555.1 Tolypeutes matacus | reverse complement strand
TCTCAGTGGTTTGGATCTAGATCTTCATGGGGGAATCTGCCTCAACATTCCTGAGAAGAGTGTTAGCAGAGTGGGCAGGGACATGATAGACAGTTATTTGTCACAGCTGGCAGGCATCCAAGATGTCCTTTCACAGATCTCTCCCCCACAGAGGGCAGCACATGACAGTTCATTGCTTTTGTCTTGTTTCTAGCATCTGCAATCCACCCCTGGATAGGGATGGCAGTCTTCAAAGTGACCAGACACTATTGAATTAAGTCCTCCACTTGCAGCAAGGGGTGGTGTGCTGCACATTGTTGCTTTTCTAAGGAACTATATTGTAATTTGACTCCTTTCCACAATTGTAACCAAAACTCAAGAGGAACTCACTTAGAATTTTGCCTTTACCACAAACCTCACCAAAGCTAATATCACTACTGGCCACATCCAATTCACAGAGTAAGTTAGGGCCCACCTGCCCCTTACTGCTTGAGCCTGTGCTATTGTCCTCTTTGCTTCTTTAAAAACAGCCTGCTGTGGGTCCTTCCATTTCCATGCACAACCTTTCCTGATTAACACATACAATGTCTTACTATCTGACATAAATGAGAGATGAAGAGTCTCCAGTACCCCCAAAAAACAGGCCATTCATTGTTTTGGATTTGTGATTGAGGAAATCTTAGTACTTTTTCAACTACAACAGAGAGACTAGTTTTTGTATTATCCTACAAAACAATACCTAAGAATTTGACAAATCAGCCCAGACCTTGTAGCTTGTCCCTGTTGATTGCTCATCCCCAGCTTTAAGATGAGATACTATTGTCTCTGATGCTTTTTTTAATTCTGAAAGATAATTACTGGCTAACATAATATTCTCAATATAATGAAAACAGTTATAGCCATAGGTTTCTTCCATGCAGCCAGATCCTTTGCCACCAAGCCAGGACAGATGGTTGGGCTATGTGTATAGCCTTGGGGAAGCACTATGAATGTCCATTGTTGATCTTCCAACATGAAGGTAAGTGCAGGCTAGCTTGAAGTGTCCAAGAAGACACTAAAGAATTAGCTAGATCTAAGACAAAGTGATAGTGACATAACTGTTTACTAATTTCTTTCAATAAACCAGCAATGTTTAGGACTGCTGCATACAGTAGTGATGTTACTTTATTTAACTCACAATAATCCACTGGCATGCAACACCCTATAGGAACCCCAGACTCCTTTTAAGTAGCCATAGTACACCCTTTTTAGTGGAAGTGGGGCAAAACAGAGGAATTCAAGCCAAAGCATCAACCTCTGACCTCTTGATTCTCAGGCAAAGATATTGTTTCTGTGACTTATAACATTCTAAAAATAATTAAAACCATGATTGTAACAGTTTAGCATTATTTATGAATTCCAAAAAACAGATAGTGGATTAGGTTTGCAAACTGCTCTGTTCCTCTGGATGTGGTTAAATTACAATTAGGGCTTTGACTAGGCCACATCAGTGGGGCATTGAGTCCCTGCCATTTGGTGGGTGGGGACTCAGATAAAAGACATGGCAAAGGACAGAGTTGGAGTTTTTGATGTTAGAGTTTTTTTTTTTTTTTTTTTTTTTACTAGCTGGAGTGCTGGGAAGTAAGCACACAGAGGAGCTTGGTTGTGAGGAAAGATAGAAGGCCAAGGGAAGAGAAAGAAGCCATTCTACAGCTGGCCTTGTGGAGTTAAGAGAGGTGCTGAGCCCAGAGGGAAGCAAGCCCCAGGAAGAGAAAAACCTAGGAAGCCTGAACCCTCAAAGACATCAGCAGCCATTTTGTTCCAACACGTGGTAACAGACTTTGGTGAGGGAAGTAACTTATGCTTTATGGCCTGGTAACTGTAAGCTTCTACCCCAAATAAACACCCTTTTAAAAAAATGACTGATTTCTGGTATTTTGCATCAGCATACCTTTAGCTGGCTAATACAATGATTAACAACATTGTACTGTTATCTAAAATTATGCAGAAACCATTATTAATCTTTAAGTATTTATATGAACATTTTACCCATACCACTTTAATAAAAGGTTAGAAAATCTTTTTCTTAATTTTATAAAACTTTCTAAACAATTTTCAGTCAAGTTATAATATATCAAATGCATTTAAATATTTTTGTAGCTTCACTTTTTTCAAGGTCAAAGAACAAATCTTTTGCAACAATTTGAATTAAAATGATATATTTTATTGTTTGGCTTTGAGAAAGCAAAATGTTAAAATTTTCTCAGATTTGAACATTATGTTCTTTTAAAAGTGAGAAGACTTGTTTTACTTAAACCACCAAGGTTACAATAAGGTTAAAGTACAAAGAGCTCTTCCCTGCACATAGCTCATCTGTCCCTTCTATTCAAACCTATATCGGTGCTGGAGTTTGTATGTGTACATCCAGAGACTTGAGTCTTTGAGTTGTCCATGCACCAGCTGGGCCTGGAATTTCAGTGGAGCTGCAACTCCTATTCTACAGCTCATTGGACTCACCCAGGGCACCTGGCGGGAAGATGATGATGGGCAACAATCATCCTAGGGAATGAAGAGATTCTGCAGCTGCAGGCTGGATAATCCCATCCATCTTAACTTTGGGATATAAGCCCCCTCTCAATTGGAGATGGAGTGGACATCATCATCCCAGACTCCTCAGGATGGGGGGAAGAGCTTTGAGCTAGAGTGAACTTACTGGTATTCTACTCTAGACATATTGTGATTGAAGCAATGGAAGAAATTACAACATTGATGTGAAGCCACTGGGGACAGGGAGAGAGAAAAGCAGTTGTAATACAGAGGCTTTTTTGGGACTTGGGAATTGTCCTGAGTGACATTGCAATGACAGATTTAGGCCATTTTATATCATCATATGACACGCAGAACTGTGCATGAGAAAGTGTGGTCTACAATGTGAACTATGGTCCATGCTTAATGGCAAAGCCCCAGGATGTATATATCCATTGCAGGTGATGTGCCACACAAATGAAAGATGTTTAAGTGGGAAGTTATGGGAGGTGTGGGAGGTTCGTACATGGGAATCCCTATATTTTTTGTGTAACATTTATGTAATCTAAGTATCTTTTTTAAAAAAAAAAAAAATTATTTATTTATTCATTTATCCCCCCCTTGCTGCTTGTGCTCGCTGGGTCAGCTAACCACGCTGTGCAGGTGGGCTTGCCTTCACCAGGAGGCCCCGGGAACTGAACCCGGGGCCTCCCATATGGTAAACGGGAGCCCTACTGATTGAGCCACAGCCGCTTCCCTCTAAGTATCCTTTAAAAAATAAAAAATATAAAAAATAAATAAATTGTTTAAAAGTGGTCATCTCTAGGTTGTAACACTAATCTTGATTTTTAGATTCATTTTCTTCTATCTTTCTAACTATAAAGGAACACATATGCATTCTAGTTCAAGAAATAAAAAAAAAATAAAGTTTGAAAAAAAAGTACAAGAAGCTACTTTTATAAAACCGACTTTCTGCTTTGTGTACTGATTAGTCAGCAGGATTCTCATTATAAGCTTCTACTGAAACAGACTAATGATTAAGAAGCTTTGGCACTTTAACAGAGAAAGAAAGAATATTTTTGCATCAGTACATTATTTAATACTAATGCTTTTAAATTTTATAGCTAAGCCAATCAAATCTTACTCAACTTTGACCACAAAAATTATTTTTCCATGAAATTTCTGCATTTTCTTTATGCATTCAGCTTTTGTACCATATTTTACTCTTTCTTAATAACTGTTTATTGTTTTTATTAAAATTACTATCTTTATCCTTAGTAATAATAAAATATTCTATATACATTCCAAAATTAAATTACCAAAATGATTTTGGAAACTGTTTTCAAGCAAACCTTTTTCAACATACAATTACCATCAACACTAAACAATCTTGACAGAATGATGATTCAATTTGGTTATTTGCAAACATAAATTCTTTTCATTCAAAACCTATTGAAAAGATAATTACTAGTTTTAAGGTGTACTTATTTTTCTTTCTTTTTTTTTTTTTTTTTGCATGTAGTGGAAAGAATCCTATTGGGCTTGGAAGAAATAGAATATTTTTTGTAATTAACAATGACTTTGTGTTCTTATATAATACATATGCTTACAGGCTGTTAGGAGAGTTATTTTATAATAAATCTGATACGTAAGCAAATGCAAAAAAAAAAAAAAAAAAAAAAAACCTAGTAGAATGCAATACTAGAAAATTGATAGCTCCTAGGGGATCTTTTTCAGAAATATATGCTTTCTTTAGTATACTATTTTATCAGTCCTTCAGATAGATATATTGAAAAATTTATAAGGACAGATTTTGAAATTTGGGAGGCAATTTTAAAGGGAGGCTGGTTACTATCAGGACTAAGCCATGATTTAATTGCAGGCTTAAAATAGCAGCCAGGATTTTTCTATTTTTTTTTTCTTTTCCTCTTTTACTTTCATAGAGTTGTCCAGTTTAAAAGTTACTAAACTTTAACAGCACCAATTTTATTAATATAACTATCCAGACTAATTAGAATTAGCATATAAACAGAACAAAGTACAGTAATATTGCTAACAATTTTTTTACTTCTCCATCAGCCCCCACTAGCCCACAGTCATACCATTCATGAGGCAAGTTGTTCACAGAGCTGTTGCCAGAATGTTTTCTCTATCTAAGTTAACACTCCACAAGAATATTTTCTTACAAGCATGGTTTCCTGACAAATGCCCAGTATAGAACTTTTGCTTGTGCAGGATGTTGTAACTGTGACTTAGCTTTCCTTTGCACAAGTGGTTTAACAAGATTTAAAGATTCTTCTATAGTTTCTACATCTGAATAATTACTTCTTTCTTTCCAGGGTTTCCAGGTCTTAAGATCCTAAACCTTCTTACCTAGTTGCTCAGAGTTGCCTGTCACTAAGGCAAGGTAGATGTCCACAAATCCTGTTCTATTTGTAAGTCTTCCCTCATATGGTGGATTTATTTATCTTCCTTGAGATAATCTGCTATAGCTAACTGTACTAACAATAGCAACAGCCAGTTGACTGTTGTGGCAGCATGACTGCTATCTTTACTAAACTTCATAATCTTTAGTTCTCGCAGCATGCACTGTACTCTCATTAATGTTTTCAAAGCATCTCTGTACTCATACAGATTGCCACAACAGTCAAGCAAGTGGGCAAGACCATATTCTCTCAGGGGTCCACAATCATCTGGTACACACTCATCCAGGAAGGTAGCCACTCCTCCCAACATGGGTGTTATAGGCCAACTCAGGATATTTCCCAAGGATTCTCCCTTCCCAGAGCTCATGCCCACCACTGTTGGTGGTACTTCAGTCTCCTGGCTGTAGCTGATCAATCGTTTGAACTCAACTTTGAAGGGCACAATTTAGAGCAGGCAAAAGACCAAAGAGTGCACCAGGCAAATGTTTAGACATGGTCATTATTGGAAATTGTAAACAGAAGGCTCTTTGATGGCGGTTGGTCAAAGAATGAAGATAGCACTCTGCAAAGAGATGTGACAATCAGGAGTGATCATAAGGGGTTTCAGAACAAAGACATTCCTGTGGTATGAGAACAGAGTTTCTGCAAGAGTTACATGAGGCACACAGATGGAGTGTTTGGCAATGTTATAAAAGAAAGGGAGTATACAGCCTTGAGAAGATGAAACATTGCAGTACCAACTGTGCATTCTTCCCTCTAGGGAGGCTAACTACATTTTAACTAGTAAGTGTCCAGGTTACACTGGTGGCTACATGCTTCTTGCTGTGTTTCAATTAAGGGGGGGCATCCCAGGGCCCTGGGACCCCACAATAGTGGAGAATGTGTATGAAGATTTCATTGCTTTAATATTTAAAATTATTCTTTTCATCATCTTCATTTTCTATTACCTCTTGTCTCCTGTTTTTTTTTTTTTTTTTTTTTTCATATTCTCTGCAACAACCCTATTGCAATGAATGGTGGATGAGGATACAAACATCATCATAGAAATGTGATTTTTGGAGCATCTAAATAAAGTCCAACTTGTTCAGATTGTAATTCAAAATTAACCGTACTTATAACATTTTGTTTACAAAGGAACACACATTTTATTGCCTTTGTAATTCAATATTCATTCATTATGGGGAATATCCTCCAATTGCTACCCACTTGCCAAAATAAGTTAAATGAAACTTTCACACAAATTCAGTAAGCATGAATTTCTTTGCATAGTCATTATTTTCCTATTCCTCAAAGTCATTAGTGAAAATAAAACACTACGTAAGCTTCTCAATTTATATTTAAACATATTTATATCATATAGTTATAAAATTCAAGGGTTTTTCAAAATAGTCTCTTTATTAGAAGTTCACATAACATGAATTTCCAAGATTTCAAGTGAATCATTTTAGACCATATGTACCTAGAAGTGAAGATGCTTAATCTGGAGAGATATCCTCTAGAGTATAGACAATGCAAAGTTTTTTCACTGAAACAAACATTTTATTCCTGTGCTTTCACAATTGACCAAAAATAATTTCAAAGAAAAATCCCTATTGATCAGAAAATAAGATTTGTGCCATTAGATCTTGCCTGATCACTTATATGGTACAGCAAAAATGAGGAACTTCCATAGAAGCCACCTTTTTGCCTTTTTGGAAGTTCGATGATAATCTCAAACTGGACATTAAATTAAGTGTACTAATACTCTCCACTAAAGTGTCACTCTCCATTAAAGATACTCTCCACTAAAGAGTCACTTACTTTGCGTCAATTCATCCCTCTCCAGCTATCAAAATAGCCTAACATCTTGGGCTTTCTTGAAAATGACCTCCCCTACTCAAAAATGAAGAACATTTACCTGAAAGCCAGGTAAAATGTCAGGTTTCCTATGTATTAGCTTCACAAAGTAAACATAAGTTCCATAAAATTAGTTCATTATACTTGAATCTTGAGGTCATAAATAAGAATTATTTTGCATTATAATCAGATATCTAAAATTTACTGTATTAGAATATGAGTTACATAAAATTAGAATAAGATGGTCCAGAAGTGTGCATTCTATAGTCTAGATAAAGCATATTCTTCCACGTATCCTTGCATGTAATTCTACATATGAATTCTCACTGAAGTTTTTACTAAAGAAGAGGCCAACATTACGTACTTATTTTTATAGTCTACCTAATTAAGAATTATCAATCTTATATAATATTTAAAGTATATTTCAGTAATGTAGAATGACTCAGATTTGTGAACATAAATTTGTTAGGATATAAAGAAATCTAGAATACTCAGTGAATATTTGTGTGTGCATGTGATTGTCTTTGAGTTTCTATATTTTATAATCCATGATATTCCAAAATGAATATTTGGCATTATTAATAGATAAATAGATAAGCAAGTAGATGGTTACTTTGATAAAATATATAGAAAATGATTATGAAAGCACTTGAATTTTGGGTCAGAATATGGTGTATATATTCTTCTTCATTGCATAAGTAAACTGAAGAGAATTTCAAGTCAAAACTAGATCTAATTCTAGCTTTGTCACTACCTAGATATTAGTGATTTTAATCTCTGGGCCTGTACCTTATGAATAGGATAGAAATGAAGAAATATTGGAGTTTCCAAGATATATATAACATAATGTACACTGACTATTTAACAGATGTCTGAGCAGGAGTCATCACTGAACAGTTGCTGTGACCTTTGCCATTTTCATCATCACCATTGTCATCACCATCACCATAATCATGGCTGTTTTTATTTACAAGCTTATCATCCAATAAGAGTGTACAGTGATGGAGGTTTCAAAATTTCACATGCATTACCCCCATTTTTATCCTCACAAAAGCTCTTCGATGTTGCTAGAGCAGATATAATGATTATTTCACTGAAAGTATAGTGATATGTGCTGGAAGTATAAATAACAATTAAAATCAAATGCAATATGTAAGATTGTTTTACAAAATATACATACAAATATACTAAAGAGAAGGAAAAAGAATAGCAGCTATGTTTGGAAGGGAAGTACAGAGAGTGATGAGAATATTGTTTTGTTTTTTTTTTTGTTAATTATTTTATTGGAATTATGAATGTGCTCTAACACCGAATACCATTAATTGTACAGTTGCTTTATTAATATGTATCAATGAAATTGATGTGTTTTAAAAAATCAAATGCTAAAAAAATAAAACTCAATATATTGGTGCAGTTTGTGTTTAGTGAATGTGAATGACCATTAAATACTCACTTGTCCTATATTTGCCTTCATTATTTAAAGATAAATCTTTTAAATTTAGAAAAATTCATTTCTGCACAGACAGGTTATTTTAGCCATTCCTGTTTTATATTTATTTTTATGGAAAAATGAAATATTTTATTCTTAAGAATAAAGATCAAATCATGTAAGCAGAAAAAAAAAAAACAACCTGAATATAATTTTAAAAGAAAAATGGTTGTATGACAAACTGGAAATTCAGAGACAGCAGGATTAGGAAGAAGACAAGATTCATAGTTCAATTCCTTTTTATACCTAAAATAGATGTAAATTTTTTTTCTTAATTTTTGTTCCTATACAAAAGAGTATTTCCAAGTTATTATAAAAATGGTTTAGTGTGACATTCTCAAACAGAACTTGCTGCAATGATGGAAATGCTCTTTATCTGGACTGCCCAATGCAGTAGACAAGAGGCACATTTGTCTATAGAGAATTTGAAATGTGGCTGGTACCACCAAGCACCTTAAATTTTAATTTTAATTAACTGAATTTAAATTGCCATTTTCAACTTGAGGTTATGTATTAGACAGCATAGATTTGGCACAATTAAATTAAAATTTCAAAGTGGTTACTTTTAAAATTTATGACAAAAAATTTAGAATGTAAAATCTTTTGAAGAAGGAGCTCTTATCAGAAATGAACTGAATACCAAAGAATCAGCCCAAGACACACCTGCAGAATTCTTTCTCCTGGAACTTTGTTGTGGTAAAGGTTGGGATAAAGTGTACTAGAGTTCATTCTTTCTAGATCATATAGTAAAATGGTTCCTTTAGCCTAGACACCTTAATCCAGTTTTGTTTTATATTGAAATAAGTTACATTTTTATATTATCATTGTATTAGTCAGCCAGAAAGAGTGCTGATGCAAAGTACCAGAAATCTGTTGGCTTTTACAAAGGGCATTTATTTGGAGGTAAAAGCTTACAGTTACAAGGCCCTAAAGAGTCCAACTCAATATACGATGAGGTACTTACTCAAACAAAGCCTGTTGCTACATGTTGAATCAAGTTGTTCGGCGATGTCCTGGAGAGTTCAGCCTTCCTTTTTCCTCTCAAGGCCCCACGGTCCCAGTTTCTCCAAATCTCAGCTGTAGGTTGACATGGGCCTCATCTCTCTTCCTCAGGGGCTCATTTCTTGCTGGGCTCAACTGCTCTGTTCTCTTCACAAGGTCAGCTGCATGCTATCAGCTGGATGGCTCATCTCTCACCAGGGCTCCAGCATCAAACCCAAGTTCTTTCCTCTGCCATGTTTTTTCCCGTGCATCTAATTCTCTATGTGAGTGTCTGCCTACCAAGGGGTTGGGGTCTCAATGCCCTGCTGGTTTGGATGATTCAAAGCCCTAATCTTAAATTAATCAAGTAAATTTAATCTATGAATTGAATACAGTCAAAGGGTATCATCCCAGAGGAACCGACCAGTTTACAAACATAATAAATATCTCTTTTTGGAATTCATAAATAATAACAAACTGCCATAATCATAGAAACCTAGAAACATTGAATTGCTATTTATAATATCCAGGTATTTAATTAGAAAGAGAGAATTGATATAGGGTAAATAGCAAGTAAGAAGCAGCAATAACATATCATTGGATGCCATGTACTGTAATTCATTACTAAGAAGAAAAATAAAAGCAAGAAGATAAATATAAAATACTCACCTAAATAAATTATTATTGGGAATTGGAACCCTTAAGTTTTCATGTATTCCCTTCATTTTCTGCATCATTCTGAGTGAACCAGTTAAACCTGACTACAGTTGAGTCTCTGAGTGTGCTCTTCAACTTTAAAATCCAGATATCTCACATATGAGTTAGCTCCAAATTAATTTTTTGTCTTCAGTTCATACTCTAAGATTTCTGATACATACCGCTGATAAAAATGCAATTGATTCCCCTCCAACTGCACTTCAAAATTTCAATTCTGAATTTCATCAACTTTTATGCTACTCATTTATAAAAATGATCACATTAAATCTAGAATCATTTCAATGGCAAGAGTAATCTACATTGCCAAAGGGCCAGTACAAAGGAAAAATACATATGTGATCACATCACATGCCTACATGAAAACACATGTCTTCCTGGAGAATACAAATTCATACTACTAGCACCATAAGAAAGCATTCTGACTATGCTGTACTCTTTTCCCAATCTCCAGAGGATTCTACACAGACTCCCAACACAGTGCACTTCCTCTTCCTTTATAATTCTTATTTATCCTTCAAGTTCTCCTTAAATAAGATTGTTTCCTATAAATTTCTTGTACTTACATGATGGCCAAACACCTTTTTCTTATATTTGAGGTTCCATTTTATTTCATATAAATTTTATTATTTAGTTGATTACAGAGTACTATGATTATTTTTCAAGTGCCTATGTTTTCATATATATGCATTTGTTGAGGGAAAGCTGAGCTTTATTCACCATAAAATCAAGGAATTATATGATAGATAAAATCAACCATTCACTGTGGTTTCAATATCACTACTTTTGCCATCATTTCAGGGTTAGTTATTCACAATCTCACTACTTATTTCAAAAAGTGTATAATCATATATTTCAGGTTTTAAAAAGTTCTTCATGTTTTGAAAAACATACTATTGTTCATGAAGCAATTTTATTTTTAATTTTAAGGGTATGCATAGTATTATACATATATAATCTATAATTTGTGAGTTTGTGCATATAATTTTTTTTTTACAGGGGAAAGCGTGAACGCAGTCCCCCACTACCACAAATTATGCAGTTGAGTTTCCCACATTTGAGGAAATTGCAGGAGTAAGCACGTCTGGAGTGCAATGGATAAGCCTCTCCCTGGGAAAACCATATCCGTGATCTTGGTATCTCCTCTGCCAGGTAAGTATGTGTGCATATAATTTTAAACTACTTTCATTAAATAAAATTTTCCTCTTTTTTTCATCTTTTATTGTGATGTTTAAAGAGATCCTTGATTTTATCAAGGATTATGCTAATACTTTTAAAAAATGAAATTTAATTAACTTTAATGAAAGTTCATTTAATGATTGGGAGAAATTCTCCTGCTTTTATGTGATGAATGTAAAAAAATGAGATTAGTACATTTTAATATCTTTCCACCATCTACCCTCATTGCTTTGTTCATCTAACAGCAGTCCTACCACCATCACATGTTCAAAGTCATTTTATGAGAAAAATTCATTGCTATTTTTCTATCATGGTCCAAATTACTTGCTCTTTTGTGAGGTCTTGAGAATGCCCACTGAGACTTGGTCAATGTAGGGCAAGGGACTAATAACATAAGATGGCCACAGGCCAAGGTTTGTGAGGAGTTATGATATTTTTTTCTTGACTTTTTCACATATGTTTTAAAGGTCAATTCAGTTGGCAAAAGATACACATATATGTATAAATATATGTACACAAATATATAATGTATGCATGCATATGTTAAATATGTATGCATGCATATGCTAAAGTGGTTTATATACACAATTTGGGAATAAGCTTTATTTTAGGTACAACATATTTTTTAATTTTCTTCGCAAATGTGTTTTAAATTATTACAAAAATTTAATGTTAAAATTGGTAATGACAAGGATAATGTTACTCAAATTGGTAGGATAATATTTAGAAAAGACACAGTACTGTTTTGTAGGTTCAGAAAATGTCTTAAATATTTCTCCATCTCGCATGGTCTTCAGTAACTGATTTAATTATATGTGCCACTTGTGAAGCAGTAATATTTTGTCCATTTAAAATAATTTCTTTTTAATCGGTTTTGGAAATATTTCCATTTAAAAATTGCTGGCAAAAACAATTACTCTAAAAAATAAAGTGCACTGATATTGAAAATACCTGACCTTGATATGTTTGTGTTTCTATGTCAAGATTAAAATAAAAAACAAAAATAAAACTTCCTTTAAATATATAACCATGGCTCACACCTAGTGGATTCGGTGAACACTATGTCATCTTCAAGGGATGAAAAACACTTGTGATGAAAGAGGAAACAAGACCCTTATTGCCATGTGAAAGCAAAGGGAATTTGGTAAAAATTTCTACAAGAAAGAAAGACATTTTGGACATTGCCTATTTAGCCCATATACAGAAATGAATCAAGATAGATTTGGGTATTTTAAACACAGAAAGTTCTGGTCTGGATTTCAGGGCAGAATCATTCCTAGGGTCCACACAACGACCAATGTATGGGAGCAGCCAAGAGAGTAGGCTGGCTAATATGAGTGTGCATTTAGTCAGATATGTATTGAGAAAACCATTCCCAGCCCCACTTCACCCCCAAAAACCGAGGCAATAAAGGAATTCTGATATATCACAGTTGTCCTCACGATGCTGGAGAAGGACTTGGGAATTGAGAGCTAATTATCTCTTTAGGAGCCATCAAAGCACTGAGTGGGCACATGGAACTGGTGTTTGGTATTTGGAAAGAGAGCAAAACACTTAAAGAATTGTGAGCTTTATATATAAGATTTTTCTGATTAGTCTAAAGTGAATTGTTTATTAAATCAAACATCTCCTTAACTCGATAATCTAATTTACCTATTTTCAAAAAAAAAAAAAATCCAATGACAGATACAAGTGGTAAACATTCTTTTGTAAAGGATCTGTGAAATCATAACATGAAAATATTTTCATATGAAACTTAAAATAATGCAGGTAGCTTTCTACCCTTCATAAATTCATGTACTTAGGTTGAGACATATTTTGTTGATTGATAGTGAGAATCAATATTGAACAGATTTCATTTCTCCCCCCAAATTCAATTATTCTTTATTGGACATATAGCAAACTGATCCTAATAATTATGTGGAGACATAATGGTCAAATAACAGACAAATTCTACTTTGAGGAGCTAATACTTTGAAATAATGTAGCCATTAAGCAAAAATTGTGCAAATGAAAAAAAGATAAAGCCAGTGACAGTTAACATGTAGTGTTACAGGAAGGAAAGATGTTTACAGGAAATTAGATGTTTTTAAGGTTTTGTGATGATGTGCTTCATTAATAGGAACTAATTGTATCAGAAATATCTAGTGGGTGGGGTTCATAGATATTTCCTTATGGGGATGACCTGAACTTACCCCTGATAAATGTGAGAAATATTAATTATCCACTAAAATTTTATGTGTTGACAGTGGGTAATGTCAAAACTCAAGTCATTAATGATTGAACTTATCATCACTTGTTCAGAGTGATTCTTCTTGTATAAGAAGAATATATTTTTTACATAGAGATTTCTAGTATATGATCATTGGAGTATAAAGATGGCTCAGATAACAGCGAGAATTGTATCTCTAAAGAATTGCATCACTAAAGAATTGTATCACTTACAATTTTCTTAGAGTTGTATCACTAAAGAAAGTGATATCATTAAATTTTATTTTGATTAGATTACCCCAGAAGCAAATTTGAGCCAGTCTTTATTCAAAGAGAGAAAGAAAAGGAAAACAGAATACTGTTAGAATACTACATTCATGGTAACACAATCATCTACAAATCCCACTGACTTGTAAGAAAAAATGAAGATTGGTGTTGGGAAACTACCCAGGAAAGCATGATCCTATGAAATTGGAAAGATGGAGGTCTTGGGAGGTGGGAAACATGGGAATCCCAGTGGGTTCCATGTAATATTTTGGGTAATCTAAGCACCTCTTAAAATATATGTATATATATATATATATATATATATAAATAACATTTTTGTAAGCAAATACACATATATGCATATATATTTATATATCATTTTGCAAATGTTTGTATGTATTGTGAGAATTTTTATTTTTACCCACAATAAAAATAGATTAAAAAAAAAAAGGAGACGGTGAGGGCATCAGATTCACTTACATATTTGCTTCCATACATGTCCATTGCTGTAGGGAAAGGATGACCTTTTTATCCTTCTTTGGATCACACTTGATACCAGGCACCAAGGATACCAATTCTTACACAGTAGCTTCACAAATTCCTGCATGACAAAAATTTCTTTCTTCTTCCAGTCACAATCTCTATCCATGTAGAAGCTGTAGCAGTTTAACTGGGGGATAGTAATCAAATTATATTTAATATTCTAGACCACTTGTTTATTTACCAATGCATTGTGTCTAAAACTAATTTCTTACATCTTTCTGTAACTCATTCATTAAAACTCATGTAAAAAGATATTGGTGGATTGAAAAGAAAGGCAAGAGGACATTCCTACACTTTTTGTTTCTGAAACTTCTTTAGATGTACCTTAGGGAAAAAAAAGTTTCAATATCTATTATTGAACTCAACTATTCAATTTTCTAGCTGATTGAGGGCTATAGCTATGGCATCCACTCTAGACTTTGAATTGGATACTGTGACACAGGACTTTAATTTGTGAGGTGTTTAATCAAGAAGGCAGGCATGTTTGCAACCAGTAAGAGAACATGGATGCAACAACAAAAGTCACTCATCTCTGTAGTTGAATATCATATAGTTCTGGGCACTGTAACTGATATCTAAGATGGAAAAAGTGGGACCTTCACATCACTAATTCACAGTCATATTGATCATCACCCACAGTTGCCAAGGCATCAAACATCCTTTATAAGCATTTCTGGAGTCTCTCTAGAACACTGAATCTTATTTATTATAATATATTTCAGTTTATACTGTACATAATTTATTTCTGTGTTTTCATTTAAGGAGCCAGACTGAAAATATCAGACTCTAAATCCCATTTAAATTCAGTTGTAAACCCTTGATAGAGAAAAGCATAAGAGAGAGAGAAAGAGAACCTGAAGTAAAACTATGATTATAGGTATTGAGGAAGTGGAAAATTTCCTAAAATGTTCAGAAGAAAAGATTAAGATTTTGTGATTAATTGGATTTGTGGCAATGAAAGAAAATAAATTTAAGTAGATTTTCATTTGCCAAATTGTCCCATATTTTTGTGTGATCCATAGACTTTTTTTCTCCCAAAATATAGTAATTTTTCAATAGATAAAAGTTTATGGTATTTAAGAAGCAATATCTATCTCTTTATTCTCCAAATGTAAAAGTTAAATAATTTATGTGAGATAAGGTAAATTTTCCAATAGCAAACTGTATTTATATCGTGCCACATAACTAGGACATTATCATTCCTTGTCACGAAAAATGTTCGCATAGTTTAAATTGGATATAAACAACTTTACCTCCTTTGCCATTCCATAAATCAAACGTTTGGCCAGTTAGTATTGACAAAAACACTAAATTCTAACTTGGCATTAGTATATAAACAGCTACGTTCATATCGTCATTTAAAAGGGAGTTCTCCTCGTCTGGAAAACCATTATTTCCAATACAAATACTGCGGTCATTCATCACACTCCTGATTTCAGCGAACTCAGGCTTTATCTAAAATATTTAGTCTTTCTTTTTCTCACTTCTTAGAGAATGAAAATTTTATATTCATTATTCTCTACTGGAGAGCAATGCCTCTTCCACTAGAGAATACAAGTAAGATGATAATATTTAACAGAAATAAAGATGGAGTTGAGCAACTATATCTGCTACAATAATGTAAGTAAGTTTATTCCCCACTCTCCAATATTGTTCATAATATTATGTGACTAATGAGTTAAGAATACACTTCCCACAACAGTCATTAATTTTTTTTTATTATTATGGGTAAAAATCAAAGTTCTCACAATACATACAAACATTTGCAAAATGATACATAAATATATATGCATATATGTGTATTTGCTTACAAAAATGTTATTTATATATATATATATATATATATACATAGATTTTAAGAGGTGCTTAGATTACCCAAAATATTACACGGAAACCACTGGGATTCTCATGTTGCCCACCTCCCACACCTCCCACCACATCCCACACAAACATCTCCCACAGTGTGGCCCACCACCCTCAATGAACTGATGTAGGCCACTTTAAATCAACACACACCGCTCTGAACTGAGTGGGAGAGAGTGTGGTCTACAGACATTATTTTATATAAGTGTCCAGTGGCTATATGGAATGGAAAATTTGAATGTGTCTTTGGGAATAATTGAGGAGTGACTTGGTTAGACTAACATACATTCGTTAGACTGTAAGTTTTAAAAATCATCTTATAAAGTATTCCCTGATTCATTTATAGCCCAGTTTAATTATAGAACCAGAAGTAGAATTGTTAAAAAATTCATTTACCTGGGATTCCCCCATATAATCCAAGGAACTGTGTTAGTGGAATTCATAAACTTGTCACATGTCATCCATAATGATGTAAGGCTTTCTAAATTCCCAAGGAGTTGTCCGACTAATCTGTGTATCTGTCAGTTCCTTTGCGTACTGGCAAAAACAAGAAACATTACACACCCCTTAAGACTAAGTTGTAATAAAAATAAATTGAAGACTCTTTTGCTTTCAATTAGATCCATATATCCTAAAATAATTTTGGTTCTGTTCTCTTAACTTAATCTCATATGGAAAAAAACTTATATAGTAAAATTGTTATTCTGGAAGTTAACTTCAAGTTAGGCAGTTACATTTTCATTACTACGTATTATAACAAGCTTCCTATTGAGCAATTTTTAGTAGAATCATATCTTTTTATAGTTATGAAAACCATCACAAAAAAGAAACAAAATTATGGCTGTAGAATATCTAATTATTTTGTAATAACCTTAATTTTTGAATTCACCTAACATAATTCTCTATCTTCAAGTCAGGATTATATATTTCTTAATTATACGCATTGCTTACTGTACAATCATCTGAGGCTTCCTCATTAATGGAGAAACATTGTCTCCATTTTCACAGAAAAGAATTTCTTTTTTCATGACCCCTTGCATATCTGTTTTTCTGAGACTATGGAAGACAAGCCTGAGCATGAGAGTAAAGTCTGTGTAGAAGACAAGCAGACCCATATTCACTATTTGATATCAGAGAGATCTCGAGCATATGAAGGTTTAATGAGAGGGTGCATAATAGCAACTCAACACAGTGAGTTGAGTACAACATGCCAAATAAACCTTCCTTCTGTTCAATGAATGTATGTCAAGATTAGCAAGCACAGGCCAACCAAAGAAATATGCAATGCCAATTAAAGAAAACACTAGTTAGAGAGTGGTGCTCACAAAAACTGTCTACTCACAGACCCAGGTTTCCATGCTCACAAGAAAAAACATGGCTGGTACATCACAAAAGAAATTATTGATGTCCATGTATTGGCAATAGAGGATGTGGAGTGCTTATTCAGTAAGTGCACAGGCATCCCCTGTAAGTGTTGGCTGCAACTCTTCTGGTATTCAGAGCTCAACTGGCATATAAACAATTTAAGACTCCAACAGATATATTTAAAGGCTATATTGCGAATTATAAGTTCAAATAAAAGAATAGAAGAATTTTGAGTAGGGAAATTATAAATAAGTGTAACTATGTTACATTTGGGAAATAGATTATCCTATCATTCCAAATAGAACCTGCCAAATGGGTGTTAATTTAATGAAGTTGTGTGCATTGCCTATGCTTCCCAGACATCTCCTGAGCCCTTTGAGAACTCTTGTATGAGGCTCTGTTTACCATGGCTGTTGGTGAAAACTGTCTGAAACCTGCTTAAGTGAAACTTCTGGAATGACCTCCTGTCCCACTTTGAAATCAATTAGCCATAAAAACTCTTTTTTATTTAATGTTTTTCCCTTTTGATCAATGTCTTTTTCAAATGCATATCAGGTTAGCATTTGGTAATAATCTCTCATCCTTAAGGAGGCTCATTCCAGGAAGTCCTATCCCATGTCTGGAGGCAGATAGTGTGTTTATTTGCTGAGTTTGGCTTAGGAAGAGACCATATATGAGTAACAAGGAAGTTTTCGAGTTAACACTTAGGTATTAATTAGAATGAATGATATACCTTTTTATAGATCTTGAAAGAATATTCTTCTATTGTATTTTTAATTAAATTCTCAACCACTCCAGAATTTATTGTGCTATACAGTTGACTGTCTTATCTTCTTGCTTTCCTCCTAGCCTCATGAACAGGCCAAAACTTCCCCCTTTCAACCACATTTACACTCGCCCTTCAGCACTGTTAATTACACTAATATCTCCACACCACCAATTCCATCCATTTCCAAACTGTAGCAATACACCAAATAATAAATTCTGCAGATTAAGCATCAGCTCACCCATCTCTAGTCCACTTCCATCATCAACAATCCAGAATCTACCTCCATGGGTATACTCACTATTTTCAGTTCATATCAGCAATATCATGCAATGTTTATACTTTTGTGTATGGATTATTTTACTCAACATAAATTCTGGCATTTTCATCTATGTTGTTGCATGTCTCAAAATTTCATTCTTTTCTATAGCTGACTAATATTCCATCATATAAATATACTATATTTTTATCCTTTCCTCTGTTGATGGACACGTGAGTTATTTCCACATTTTGGCAATTGCTAATAATGTCCCTTTGAACATTGGTGTGCATATATGTCTGCATCTCTGTTTTCAATTCTTCTGGGTATATACCTAATAGTGAGATTGCCAGAGCATATGGCAATCCTATACTTAGCTTCTTGAGGAACAGCCAAATAATTCCCAAAAGTGGCTGCACCATTCTACATTCCTGCCATCAGTGAATGCATGTCCCTACTTCATCATATCCTTTCCAACATTTACAGTTTACTGTTTTTTGTTTTGTTTTGTTTTGTTTTTTAATATCTGCCAGTTAGGTGTGAAATGATATCCTATTGTACTTTTTGAGTTGAATTTCCCTAATAGTGATGTTGAGTATCTTTTCATGTACTATTTATTCATATGTATTTCCTCTTTGCAAAAGTGTGTGTTCAAGTATCTTGCTCAATTTATAAATGGGTTGTTTGTCTTTTTATTATTGAGTTGTAATAATAAAATATCTTTATATATTTTGGATATTTGGCCCTTATTGGATATGTAGTTCCCAACTATTTTTATCCCACTGAGTAAGCTGTCTTTTCACTTGGCTGACAAACTGATTTGAAGCACAAATGTTTTTAATTTTGAGAATGTCCCATTTATCTATATTTTCTTTCACTGCATGCACTTTAGGTGTAAAGTTCATGAAAACATTTTTACCAAAAAATCATGCACTATCTTCTAGGACCTTTAAGTTCCTGGCTCTTATATTTAAAATAGGTCTTAGCTCCATCTTGAGTTAATTTCTGTATAGGGCATGAGATAGGAATTCTCTTTCATTCTTTGGGATATGGATATCCAGTTCTCCCAGCAGCATTTGTTTAAAAGAACATCGTGTCCCAGTTGAGTGGACTTGACATCCTTGTCAAATATCACTTTTCTGTAGATGTGATGATTTATTTATCAACACTTGATTCAGCTCCATTGGAAAATATATCTATCCCTTTGCCAATATCATAAATTTTGGACCATTGTTTCTCTGCATTATTCTTTAAAGTCAGGTAGCATAAGTCCTCCAACTTCATTTTACTTTTTAAGTTGTTTTTGTATATTTGGCAACTTCTAACCTTCCAAATAAATTTGATAATTGCCTTTTCCATTTCTGTAAATATGCTTTTATACTTTTTATTAGGATTGTGTTGAATCTGGAAATAGCTTAAGTAGAATTGACATCGTGATGATGTTTAGACTCCAATCCATAAACATGGAATATCTTTCCATTAATTTAAGATTTCATGGGTTACTTTTAAAAATATTGTGCTGTTTTTGGTGCATAAATTTTTTGCATCCTTTGATAAGGTTATTCATAAATATTTGAATATTTTAGTTGCTAAAAATGAGTTTTTTATTTCTTCCTCAAATCACTCAAAGTTAGTGTAAAGAAACAGTATTGGTTTTTGCATGATTGTCTTATAGCCTGCCACTTTACTGAAGTTGTTTATCAGCTCTAGCAGTTGTTATAGTTTCTTGAAAGACTTTCTATATGTAGGATCATGTCATCTACAAAGAGTGAAAATTTTATATCTTCCTTTCCAATTTGGATGTCTTTTATTCTTTTATTTCTTTTTCTTGCCAAACTGGTCTAGCAAGAAAATCTAACATAATTACAAATAAGAGTGGTAACAAAGTACATTCTTGTGTTATTCAGATCATAGAGGGAAAGCATTTAGCCTTTCACCATTGAGTATGATGTTAGCTGAGGTTTTTCATATATGTCCTTTATCATGTCATGAAAGTTTCCTTCTGTTCCTATCATTTGAAATGTCTTTATCAAGAGAGGTTTCTGAATTATGTCAAATGCCTTTTCTGTGACAATAGAGATCATCATGCAATTTTTTTCATTAGAGTTATTAATAAGGTGTATTATATTAATTGATTTTGTTATGTTGAATTATCCTTGCAAACCTGGTGTAAAACTCACTTGATCATGGTGTCTAATTCATTTGATTTGGAAGTATGTTGTTGAGGATTTCTGCATCTAAGTTCATTGGAGAGATTGGTCTGTAAATTACTTTACTTGTAGTGTCTTTATGTGGCTTTGGTATAAGGGTGATGTTGGCATCATATGATAAGTTACATACTGTAACTCATTTTCTGAAGAGTTTGAACAGGAACGGTGTTAATTCTTTCTGTAAAGTTTGGTGGAATTTGTCTGAGTATTAATCTGGACCTGTGCTTTACAGGGTTGGAAGTTTTTTTCTTTTTTTGATTTTTAAATGTCTTAAAATTTTCTTGAAGAAGATTTTGATTACATAAATGTTACATAAGATATAGGGGATTCTCATATGCCCCAACTCGTCCCCTCCCATGCTTTCCCAAATTAACAACATCTTTCATTAGTGAGGTATATATGTTATACTAATGAAACTTATTGAAGCATTACTACTAACTATGGATTATAATTTACATTATACTTTAAACTCTGCCCTGCAAAATTTTGTAGATTATGACAAAATATTTAATGTCCTGTGTCCATCATTACAGTGTCACACTGGACAATTGTAATTTACTGAAAAATGTCCCCATATTACAAATCTTCTTCCCTTTCCCTCCTCTTAGAAACTCTGGTGGCCACTGCTTTTATAATAATGATAAAAGGTTTTCCATTACTAGAATAATAGTAAGTCTATAAGAGAATAATAATAAGTCTACTTTAGTCCATTGTTCATTCACCAAACTTGAGGATTTGGGGATGGTGATGCCAACTCTGTTTATAATTGAGATGGTGCTTAGATCCAATGGTCTAGATGGATGAAACCATTTCACTTGCAGTTGTAGAAACTGTCTATTCCTTGGTTTGGGCATTGCCCATCCTCATCTCCTTGTTAGTTGACTTGGGTGAGTCAAATGAACTGGAGAGTAGGTATTGCACCTCTGCTGAGATTCAGATTGACACAGGAATGGACCAAAGATTATTGTCTCTGGGACATGTATTTAACACATATAGTTCTAATTACAAGTTCAAATAAAAAGGGCATGAGAGAAATGTGTGGGGAAATTATAAATGATTCTAACTCTCTTGTACTGGGAAGCATAAATTCTAAAATAAGGCCCTTACAGGATGCCAAATTCCTGAACTTGTTTGAACCACTTAGAGTTTCTGGATGCCTTTAGAGTCCTTAGGAGCACCACTGCTTGAGCAACTCTTTATTGTGGCAGTAAATGAGATCCTGCTGAGATGTGCATGAACATCATTCTCTGGAATGACCTCCAAATTCACTTTAAAATCTCTTAGACATAAAAACTAATTTGTATTTAGTATTTCCCCCTTTTGGTCTAGGTCTTTATCCAGATGCATTATAGTTGGTGCTTGCTAATAATCCTTCAATGCCAGGGAGGCTTATCCCCAGGAGTCATGTCCCATGCCAAAGGGAAGGTAGTGTGTTTATATGCTGAGTTTGGATTAGACAGACACCACATTTGATCAACAAGGAGGCTTTCAGAATGTAACTCTTAGACAATATATAATCTAAGGTAAGTTTCAATTTCACATGAATATGTTCATAAGTACAATCAACAATATCAAGGACCTGGTGTAATGGTCTGTCTTCCTTCACTAGGAACTGCCCTTGTACTTGGGGGATCCTTGCTGTCCTATTAGAGTATATAGCAGAACTCCCCAGGATGGTAATTCAATATTCTTTTGGTTATTTGTGGGTCTTCATGAACTGAGACAATGCCCCATGAATGCTTGCATATATACATGTATCTTAGAGGCATCCCCTAGTCCATCTCTCCCCATACATCACCCCATCACTGACACACTGCTTATGTGATCCTCCACTGCCACTCTTTTGATACTTCTGTGATCCAAAGCCACTCAAAAAATGAAGCCAACAAAATAACGAAATAAAATTAATTAGAAAATTAAACAAGAGTTTTAAAATAAATATAATAAAACATTTAAATAATTTCAAAAATTTACACATTGTATATTTCATCACTGTAAGTTCTATTGTCCTGTATGTACAGTGACATTTCAGGAACATTTTCTTCTGTATATTCCCTCAATGTCTTTTTTTTTTTTTTAATTTATCTTCAAGGAAACTTTAGGTTACACAAAAGTCACATAGAAAATGTAGAGGGTTCCTATATACCCAACATCATTTCCCTTTTCCCCTCTCCCTTATTATAATAGTTTATATACAGATGATACATTTGTTACAATTGATGTAAAATATTATAGCATTGCTACTAATCATGTTCAGTGGTTTACATTAAGGTTTTCATTTTTAACCATACACTTTTACAGGTTTTGACAAAATTTAAAGTGGCCTGTATCCATTATTTCAAGATCAGGCATAACAATACTAATGTTCAACAAATGGCCTATGTTCCATCTGTTTCAATCTTTCCTTCCCCTCCCCTTGGAACGTATGGTAACCACTGTTTGAATTTTTGAAGAATAAGAGTCATGTTTACTTACAATAATATTGAGGGCTTGATATATTATTCTGTTTTCTTTTACTGGCATTGTCTATGTTCTTGAGGGATTCTTTTCCTTCCAGTTAAGAACTTAGCAGGAAGCCACATGATGGGAGTTTAATATTTTCTTGTTTATTGTGTGTATGTACACCCACTGAGATTAAAAAAAAAAGTAACAAAATGAACACTTACATATTCCATACAAGCATACCTCAGGTGCGTCAATCCCATATATCCCCCAACCCTGACTCTCTACACTAATAAGCCTCCCTGCCATATTTGCCAAAGAACATTGCCAATATTGTAGTTTTAATCACAGACCTGCAAATCACAATTGTTCACATGCTCCTTCTCCAACCCTTCCCCAAGTTCCATGGATAGTCCTACGCAACCTCACCACCCTACTCCCACTCACAGACTAGCACTACCAAATCCAAACACATCACTGCACCATTCTCATGCCTATCTATGGCCCAACCACACCCTATCAATTTAACATATATTTTGCTCATATGGGTATATGATCACCACCCTCTTCTCCCCTTATTTGTTCTGATAACCTATCTTCCAGACTTTAGGTTTGTGGGTCTGCTCAATTTGTTTAAGTCATATCAGGGCACTCATGTAATATTTGTCCTTCACTGCCTGGCTTATTCACTCAATATAAGGTCTTCAAGATTATTCATGTTTTCCCATGTGTTAATACTGCATTCCTTCTTACAGCTAAATAATATTCCATTGTACATATATAACATGGTTTGCTTATCCATTCATCTCTTGATGGGCATTTGGGTTGCTTCCAACTATTGGCAATAGTGAATAATGCCACTATGAACATTGTAGTGCATTAATCTGTTTGAGTGCCTGCTTACAATTCTTCTAGGTATAGAACCGGAATTAGGACTACTGGATCATATGGTAGTTCTATAGTTATCTTTCTGAGGAACCAAAAAAATGTCATTCATAATTGCTGCACCATTTTACATTCCCAAATGTGGTGCATAAGTGTTCTCTTTCCTCCACATCCTTTCTAATACTTGTAGTCCTCTGTGTTTTTAATAGCCACTAGTCTAATGGGTTTAAGAAGATATCTCATTCTAGTTTTGATTTGCATTTCCCTAATTGCTAAGGATGTTGAGCATCTTTTCATGTGCTTTATACCTACTGTATTTCTTCTTTGGAGTAGTGATTTTTTTTCTTTTTCTTTTTTTTAAGATGTAGGATTTCTTTATATATGCTGTATATTAAGGCTCTGTATTAGTCAGCCAAATGGGTGCTGATGCTAAATACCAGAAATCTGTTGACTTTTATAACAGGTATTTATTTGGGGTTGAAGCTTGCAGTTACCATGTCATAAAGCTTAAGTTACTTCCCTCATCAAAGTCTGTTGACATGTGTTGGAGCAAGATGTGGCAGTTTGATGTAATTATGAATTCCAAAAATATAATTGGATCATGCTTGTAAACTGATCTGTTAATCTGGGCATGATTAGGTTAGGATTAGGGCATTGAGCCCCACCCCTTGGTGGGTGGGGAATTGAATATAAAAGGCAAGGCAAAGAACAGTTGAACAGTTGAAGCAGTCTTTTGAGAAGCAGTTTTGATGTTGGAAAAAGGCCCCAGGAGAAGAGAAGCAAGCCTTTTGCCTGATCATCTACAGCTGACCTTGTGGAGGAAACAGGAGCTAAGCCTGGAGAGAAATGCAGCCCCGGGAAGAGAGGAACCCCAGAAGCCTGAACCCTGGCAAACACCAGCAGCTGTCTTGCTCCAACACATGCCAATGGACTGTGGTGAGAGAAGAAACTTAATGCTTTATGGCCTGGGATCTGTGGACCTCTACTCCAAATAAATACCCTTTGTAAAAACCAACCCATTTTTGGTATTTCACATTAGCACCCCTTTGGCTCACTAATACAGAATTTGGTACCAGAAGTGGGGTAGTGCTTTTGTAATTACCAAAATGTTGGAATGGTTTTATAAATGGGTAAGGGGTATTTTTTGGAGGAATTGTGAAATGCTTTATGGAAAAGGCCAAGATTGTTTTGAAGAAACTGTTGATAGCAATATGGACGGTAAAGAGACTTTCTATGATGCCTTAGAAGTAAATGATGAATCTTTTATTGGAAACTGGAGGAAGGACAATCCATGTTTTAAAGTTGCAGAGAACTTAACAAGATTAACTCCTGGTGTTATATGGAAGACAGAATTTAAAAATGGTGAACCAGAGCATTTAGCTAAAGAACTTTCCAAGGTAAACTCAGAGAATGTGGCTTGGCTTCTCCTTGCAGATTATAGCAAAATACTAGACGAGAGAAATACACTAAGAACTGAACTTTTGGGCAAAAAGAAAACAGAAACTAATTCTGGAACTTCCAAGTTTCTGGAAATCAAATTCCCAGATGAAAATGCCCTATTTGAAGATTTTACTAAACTTGGAACCCATAACTCAGAATTGAATATGCAGTTATCTCGGAAAGACTTGTGGTAAGTCTTACTGTCTGATGGCTTGGACCCTGCTTCCTGCATGCTAACCAACAAAGTTTTGAGAATGTTGTATGAACAAAACCACTGTCAGCTAGGACAAAAGAGGACATGGCAAGGAGAGACTGAAGGAGAAAAAGCTTTAAGAAGAAAACTGTGGAAGCAGAGATCTGGGATTAAGACATCTCCTTGGGCCAAGAGAGGAGTCCCACCCATATATACAGAGAGTGTGAGTTTTCCCCAGCAGTGGAAGAGGGTGGATGTCCCCACCCGATGTTCAGGAAGAGTTTTGCCACCCCAGGGTGCAGGAAGTTTGGAGCACATTCCTCAAAGATTAGGGCAGTTAAGGTCAACACCCCATTGGTCTGAGAGGGGTGTACCTGTCCCCCATAGATTAGAGAAGGCCAGGTGGTCAACCCATTGCTCTGAGAGGGTTGAGCCTGTATGCCAAAGGTTAGGGGGAATGTTGTCTTCACCTCACTGTGCAAGGGGGGCTAAGACTAACCCAAAGATTGGGTAAGATGTGGCAATCACCCCAATACTCTTGGAGGGTGAGGTCTGGAGCTTGGTCAACACCCAGATGCTGGATGAGGGTGGAACCAAGAAAATGGCCATTGAGCAAGCCTGTGGAAAGGGTGGGTTCCCATGTGGCCCCAAGGAAAAGAAACCATCATCTTAAGAATGACTCTCAGACTTTGAAATCAAATGGAGGATGCCCTGCAGGTTTACTGAACTGTGGAGGATCCATGATTCATGTTTAACATCCCAATTTCTCCTTATGATATTGAAAATGTTTATCCTTTCTCTTTCCATTTGTGTATTGGAAGCAGTTAAATGGTTTTGTAAGATTCAGAGGTATATAGCAGATGGGACTTTGCCTGAAGACAAACTGTACTTCTTTAAAATTATTTTGATATGATTTTGTACTTAGATTGTTACTGATTTAAGTTTTTTTAAATATTGTAATGTATTTTTGGAATTCAGAGGGTGGAATGTGGCAGTTTGATGTAATTATGAATTCCAAAAATATAATTGGATCATGCTTGTAAACTGATCTGTTAATCTGGGCATGATTAGGTTAGGATTAGGGCATTGAGCCCCACCCCTTGGTGGGTAGGGAATTGAATATAAAAGGCAAGGCAAAGAACAGTTCAAGCAGTCTTTTGAGAAGCAGTTTTGATGTTGGAAAAAGGCCCCAGGAGAAGATAAGCAAGCCTTTTGCCTGATCATCTACAGCTGACCTTGTGGAGGAAACAGGAGCTAAGCCCGGAGAGAAATGCAGCCCGGGGAAGAGAGGAACCCCAGAAGACTGAACCCTGGCAAACACCAGCAGCTGTCTTGCTCCAACACGTGCCAATGGACTGTGGTGAGAGAAGAAACTTAATGCTTTATGGCCTGGGATCTGTGGACTTCTACCCTAAATAAATACCCTTTGTAAAACCAACCCATTTTTGGTATTTCACATTAGCACTCCTTTGGCTGACTAATACACAAGATGACTGCCAACATCGGCCAAGAGTTGAGGCTTCCTGGGTCCTTTCTTCCTTGGGCTTGTTTCTCTCCAGGCTCAGCTGCCCTGCTCTCTCCACAAGGCCAGCTGTAGACTATCAGGCTCTCTCTTTCTCCCTAATTCTCAATCCTCTCTGAGCTTGGCTGCTCTGCTCCTCTATGGGCTTACTTTCCAGGCTCCAGCTCAAAACTCCAACTCATTGCCATGTAGTTTTCTCTGTGACTTCATACTGATGGGGCCCAGTCAAAGCCTTAATCATAATTTAAACACCCCAGGTAGAGACCAGTTTACAAACTAATCCAATATCTATTTTTGGCATTCAAAACAATACCAAACTCCTACAGCCCCTATCAGATTGATGGTTACCAAATATTTTCTCCCATTTTATCAGCTGTCATTTTACTTTCTTGACAAACTCCCTTGAAGCACAAATTTTTTTAATTTTGAGGAGGTCCCATATATTGATTTTTTTCTTTCATTGTTCATAGTTTGGGTATAACCTTTATAGAACCATTTCTTACTACAAGATCTTGGAGATGCTTCCTTACATTATCTTTTAGGAGCTTTGTGATCTTCACTCTTAAATTTAGATCTTGATCCATATTGAGTTAATTTTTGTAGTGGGCATGAGATGGTGATCCTCTCTTATTCTTTTGGATATCGATATCCTGTTTTTCAAGAACCATTGATTGAAGAGGCCATTCTCTCCCAGTTGAGTGGGATTTGTTTCTTTTTTGAATAACAGTGGACCATTTATGCAAGGATCTATATTAGAACACTTAGTTGTTTTCCATTGGTCAGTATGACTATCCTTATGCCAATATCATGTGGTTTTGACCTTTAAATCTTTGTAATATGTTTTAGAGTTAGCTAGTGAGTGTCCTTAAATTTTGTTTCCCTTGTTCAACATGTCTTTGGCAATCAAGGCTCCTTGCACTTCCAAATACATTTCATAATTAGCTTTTCCCATTCAGAAAAAAAATGTATTTTTTATTGAGATTGTGTTAAATCTGTATATCAATTTTGGTAGGACAGATATCTTAATGATGTTTAGAAAAATTCTTCCATTTATTGGTCATCTTGGATTTCTTCTCTCAATGTCTGCAGTTTTCTGCACATGAGTCCTTTATATCTTCAATTTAAGTTTATTTTTAGTTATTTGATTCTTTCTGTTGCTATTATAAATGGAATATTTTTCTTAATTTCTTCCTAAAATTGCTCATTAGTGCTGTACAGAAATGCTAATGATTTTTGCATTCTGATCTTATATCCTGCCACTTTATGGAACTCATTTATTAGTTCTAGTAGGTTTATTGTAGGTTTCTCAGAGCTTTCTATGTATAGGATCATGTCTTCTGCAAACAGTAAAATTTTTAATTCTTCCATTTTTATTGGAAGCTTTTTTCTATCATTTTTCCCATGGAGAGTGCTTAAGCAACTATTTCTAACACAATATTAAATTAGAGAGGTGACAGTAGGTAACCGTGTCTTATTCCAGTTCTTAGAGGGAAAGCATTTTGCATTTCACCATTGAATATGATGTTAGCTCTGAGTTACTTCATATATAACCTTTATAATGTTGATGAAATTCTCTTCTCTTCCTATCTTTTAAAATTATTTTTTTTAATCAGGAAAGGTTGCTGTTTTTTGTCAAATGCTTTTTCTCCTTCAACAGAGTTGATCATGTGATTTTTAAAAATTACATTGATTGATTTTCTTATGTTGAACCATCCTTACATATGAGGGATGAAACTCACTTGTCTTGGTAAATAATATGTTTGATGTTTTGTGCAATATGTTTAGCATGAATTTTGTTGAGGATTTTAGCATCCAGTTTCATTAGAGAGATTGGTCTATAGTTCTCCTTTCTTGTGGCATGTTTATTTGGCTTTGGTATTAGGGTGATGTTGTCATCATAGAATGAGTTAGGCAATGTTTCCCCCACATCTAATTTTGGAAGACTTTAAACAGGATTGGTGTTAATTCTTTCCAAAATCAATGGTAGAAATCACCTGTGGAGCCATCCGGTCCTGTGCACTACTTAATTGGAAGATGTTTTTATAACTAATTCAATCTTGTTACTTGTGATTGGTCTGTTGAATTTATCAATATATTATTTCATCAATGTAAGTTGCTTGTGATTTCCTATAAATTTGTCCATTTCATCTATGTTATCCATCTTGTTGACATACAATTTTTCAAAATATCCTCTTATAATGCCCTTTATTTCTATGGAATCAGTCATTATATCCTCTTCCTCATTTGTTATATTAAGTATTTGCGTCTTCTCTCTTTTTTTCTTTGTTAGTCTAGCTAAGGGTTTGCCAATTTTATTAATCATCTCAACAAACTATCTTTAGGTTTTGTTAGTTTTTTCTAGTGCTTTCTTATTTTCAATTTCATTTAGTTCTGCTCTAATCTTCATGACTTCCTTCTTTCTACTTGCTTTGGGATTAGTTTGTTGTTCTTTTTCTAACAGTCACAGTTATGGTATGAATTTCTCTCAGCACTGCATTTATTTCATCCAATGGGTTTTGATACATTGTGTTTGTCATTTTCATTGCAGAAATGCATATAGCATTCGAGGTAGTTAATGATTTCTTTTGCCATTTCCTCCTTGACCCACTGATTGCCTAAGAGTTGTGTTCTTTAACTTCCACATCTTTGTTTTTCATCTGGTTCTCTGCCACTTAACTGATTTCCAGCTTCATTTCATTGTGGTGAGAGAATTGCTTTGTTTAATTTTAATCCTTCTGAATTCATTGTTAGCTGTTCTGTGGCCTAGCATGTCATCTATCCTGGAGAATGATCCATGTGTGCTTGAGAAGACTGTATATCCCACTCTGTTTGGGTGTAGTGTTCTTTTATATCTATTACATCTACATCCTCTAACGTATTATTCAAGGTCTCTGTTTCTTTATTGACCCTCTGTTGAGATGGTATATCTAATGGTGATAATAGTATATTAAAATTCCCCACTATAATTGTAGAGTCATTTATCTCTCCACTAAATTTTCTAAAGTTTGCCTCATGTATTTTGAGGTGCCTTGGCTAGGTGCAGAAATGTTTATGATTTCTTTCTTCTTGATATATTTTCCCTTTTGTTAATATGTAGTGTCTTTCTTTGTCTCTTACAATAGCTTTGCATTTAAACACTATTTTGTCTAATATTAGTATAGCTATTCCCATGCTTTTTTGGTTATTATTTGCATGTAATGTTATTTTCCAACCACTCACTTGCAACCTCTTTGTGTCCCTGGGTCCAAGTAGAGTTTCTTGTAGACAGCATATAGATGGATCATATTTCCTTATCCGTTCTACCAATCTGTGCCTCTTGATTGGAGAGTTTAATCCATCAACCATCAATGTTTTTACTTTCAAGGCATTACTTACATTAGCCATATTTTCTTTAGGTTTATATATGTCATGTGTTGTTTTTTATATTTCTTTTAATTTTTTAGTTATTCTTACCAATAACCTTCCTTCATACACTATCCTCCAACCCTTTGTCTCTTGCTTTTTTTTCCCTTTCAACCTGCAGAATTCCTTGTAGTATTTCTTAAAGGGCAGGGTGTTTGTTGACAAACTCTCTTAATTTCTGTTTATCTGTGAATATTTTGAATTCTCTTTCATTTGGTATCCAGAAAAGCCTGGTTTACTGGAACAGAATCCTTGACTGACAGTTTTATTTTTCTTTTAGCATCTTAATTATGTCATACTACTGCCTTCTTTCCTCTATGATTTCAGATGAGAAATCAACACTTAATCTTGTTGAGCTTCCTTTTTATGTGATGGACCTCTTTTATATTGCTGCTTTCAGTGTTCTCTCTTTGTCTTGAGCATTAGACAAATTTAATAAAACGTCTTGGGATAAGCCTATTAAGATTTATGCAGTTTGGGGTGTGCTTCACTTCCTGACATTACTTTCATGTCACTCAAAAGAGTTGAGAAATTCTCAGCCATTATTTACTCCAACACTCGTTCTGACCCTTTCCCTTCTCTTCCCCATTTGGGATGCCTATAATGTAAATGTTTGTGCCTTTTGTGTTGTCATTCAAATCCTTGAGTCCCTGCTGGACTTTTTCTATGTTTTTATCTATAAGTTCTACTCTGTCTGATTTCAGGTGTACTGTCTTCAACATCACTGATTTTTTTCCTCTGGCTGTTTAAATCTGCTTTTATGGGCTTCCAGCATATTTTTTATTTCTTTTATTGTGCCATTCATCACCATCAGATCCTTTATCTTTTTAGGTATGTTTACAGTTTTTTCAGTATATTGCCCCAGTTTCTTCTTAATATCCTTTATCTCTTCCTTCGCTTCATTAAGTTGTTTCATGATACTTGTTTGGACATACTTTATTAATCATTCCACATTCTGCTTCTCCTCTTATTTTTAGTTTGTTTTTTTGGACTGGAAAATGTCTTCCTCTTTCTTAGTACAGCTTGTAATTTATTGTTGGTGTCTAGGCATCTGTTTACCTTGATGTGCTTACTTGGTTAACTTCTCTATCTACTCTAGGGTTTTGTTGTGTTGTTTTGTGTGTGTGTTAAGTTTCTCGTTTGACCCTTGGATCATCTTATTCTATATCCTTGCAGGTGTCTGTGTTCCCTTGAAAAAAAATATTAAGACCAGAGAAAAGGAAAGTGATAAGAAGAGAAAACATAATAATGATATTAATGAAAGGCAGAAGAGGAACTATACAAGAGATAAAAAAAATGAGTAAAAATCATTAAAAATAAAAAAGAAAAGAATAAAAAAGTTGGAACAGAACAAATGAAACAAGAAACAAAATAGAGAAAAAAAATGAATATCAAACAATAAGAGGTGGAATGAATGAAAAGTAGCAGAAAATAGGAGGGGGGTGGGAATTGAAGGAAAGAAAAAGGATAAAGTAGGTAGAAATGATAAGGAAAAGAAAAAAGGAAACAAGAGTAAAATACAAAAAACAGTAAACCAAACAACAACAAAAAACAACCCTTGATATATAGCCTTCCTTCTGAGGCCATTAGGGATCTTCCAAGCTGCTGGTGCTCATCAGATAATCATCCTGTAGCTTGTCTTGTTGGAAGGGTTTGAAGACTGATTCAATATCATTACTTGTGATTGGTCTGTTGAAGTCTTCTATTTCTTCTTCCATCAGTGTAGCTTGTTCATACGTCCCTTTAAATTCACTCATTTCATCTAGGTTTTTTTTACTTCTTGGCATAGTCTTTCATAATATCCTCTTTTTATTACCTTTGTTTCTGTGAGGTCAGTGGTGTTGTTCATTTTCTTATTTCTCATTTTATTTATATGCACCATCACTTTTTTTCTTTGTTAGTATAGTTAAGTAAGGGATTGCCAATTTTATTATTTTTTTTCAAAAAACATTTTTGTTTTGTTAATACTCTCTATTATTTGTATTCAAATATATTTAATTCTGCTCTATTCTTTGTTCTTTCTTTCTGCTTTCTTTGGGATTAATTTCTGTTCTTTATCTAATTCTTCCATATGTGTAGTTAGGTCTTTGATTTAACTCTCTCTTCATTTTTAATGTAGGTATTTAGGGCTAGACGTTTTCCTCTCAGGACTGACATCACCACATCCCATAAGTTTTGATATGTTTTGTCCTCATTTTCATTGACTTCAGGATATTTACTGATTTATCCTGCAATTTCTTCTTTGACCCACTGATTATTTGAATGTGTCATTTAAATTCTATGTATTTCTGAAATTTTCAGTTCTCTATTCATTATTGATTTCCAGCTTCCTTGCATTGTGGACAGAAATAGTGCTTTATATAAATTCATTCTTACTAAATTTGTTGAGACTTGTTCTATTAACCAGTATTTGGTGTACATTGCAGAAATATCCATGAACACTCAAGAAGGATGCAAATCTTGTTATTTTTAGAGTGCAAAGTTCTGTATATACACTTCATGTCTAGTTCCTCTAGTGTATTATTCAAGATCTTTTTTTCTCTATTGAGCCTCTGTTGAGATGTTCTGTCTATTGCTGGGAGTGTTATATTGAAGCCATCCACTGTGACTGTGGAAGTGTATATTCCTCCCCATAATTTTTCCCCATCTTTGTCTCATGTATTTTGGGATACTGTGGTTAGGTGAATAATTATTTAAAATTGAACTTTATTTTCAGTATTATTATTTTGCTACCCTAATTTAAAGATAATGAGAGATAAACAGCAAGTAATAGAGCTGTTATCCTGACTGATAACTAGAAGTTAAGAAGCTTCTATTTTCATTTCTACATGTTACTAAAACATTCCTATTTCCCACAAGTTAGTCAAATATATATGACTTTTATTGCAGGGAAAATATGTACAAAACAAACACAAATTATGATTTGAGAATATATTATTGACTTACTCAAACTTCATTTTGAAACCATTTAAATTAATGTTTCTCTGGCCTTAAACATCAAATAGAATTTTTCTAGATGGCTAAATTTCATCACCTTCACTTTATGGACTAATGGAGAAACTTTGTCTACCTCTTAACAGAACTGTTTCTCTGAGCCACTGTTATCGGGCTCCCTACCAGCCATTGTTTCTCAGGTTGAAATAATAGGTTAGAGCATGGGGATAAGAATGGTGTAGATGGCAATCAAAACTTTTGCTCTGTTAGCAATAGTAATGATCTCAGGAGTAGATAGGTGTATGCAAATGGTCCCTAGTAGAAAGTCACAACCGTGAGGTGGGTACAATATGTCTCTCATGCCTTGTGCTTCCCTTCCACTGACTGCATGCAAGAAAATTAAGGGGAATGCAGCCATAGACACATGTGATAACAAGGGTTGGAAACATGGGGAAGAGGGTACTGCTCACAAAATCTGTGTACTCATACTGAGGTTTTCAGAGTTATCATGGCTGGTCTATCACAGAAGAAATGATTGATGTCCCTGGATGGGCAATAAGGGAAATGGAGTGCATATGCAATGTGTGCACAGTTTTTTATAGAGCCCAATATTCAAGATTCTGTGATCATCAGAACACACATTCTTTTGGTCATGCAAATACAATAGTGTCAAGGAAAGCAAATAAGCACATTAATGGTCATAAGCCATTGATGTCAAGAGAAGAGCTTCAGCAAATGCCAGAGACAAGAAGAATGAAATTCTCAACAACACACCCAATGAAGGAGATAGACTTGTTGCAAAACAGATAACTGGAAGGCATCTTGGAACAATGGTGGAGATGTAATGTAGGTCAACCAGTGAGAGCTGAGTAAGTAAGAAATACCTGTAGTGGAGATATGGGTATCCAAGAGGATGAGGAAGAGCATGGGGTGGTTTCCAATCACAGCCATTAAGAAAATGTGAATGATTAAAGTGAAGAGGAACAGGCCAATTCTTTTTGGTGGAATCATTCCCAATAAAGAAGAAATCATTTGATATTTGAATGCAATACCCCATGGTCTATTCATCATTTTATCCTTTAAGAAGGGACAAGTATATCCAAAGCAACTAAAGAAGAGTGAATTGTTTATTCTTTTAAATTTTTGTGATTTATGCAACTACAGATTTTCTAAGAAAGTATACAACTCATTAACTGAAAAATAAAATATACCTAATTTGAATTAGAAACATCATTTCATCACAGAGAGCTATGAGGAAATATGACAAACTTTTACCTCCATAATATTTTGTAATCAAGAAATGATAATATAAAATATTTATTAGCAAAATAAGGGTATATAGATATTTCTTTGCCTTTCATAAATTCTTGTGTTGAGAAGGTCAAACTTACTTAAACACCTTGTGTACAAGGTGCATATGAATTCCAATTAATAAATGACTGATCAACTATATGAATAAGTTTAGATATATAAAGAAAATTATTTTGTTTCATATACAGGATTTGAATATTTGCTCATCCCCTAGCAATACATGAGTGACTGCAACCCTTTGTCTCATGTTAAGATTCTTGAAATCATTCCAAAAAAATGACATCTTAAAAATCACTTATCAATATTTGGTTTTAGCTAAAAAATGTACAATATTTGTTGCCTATTATTATCAAGTACAAATTCATACTCGATTTTAGATTCCTCTGGTATTTGTTCTTTTTAACATCATTGCTCAATTTCGATTGCCTACAATTGATAGAACAAAATCTTCACTAGATCCACTTTAAGGCACATGCATTGCACCATGCATGACTCAGCACAGGCAGCACAAAATATAGGAATAGACATTTAAGTATTATAAGGTCCCTTATCTTATATATTTCTATTTGTGTGTGTGTGTGTTTGCCTGAGTCTGGTGCAAAAATATATTTTTAAAGTTTGTGATAGTCAGAAGTATGATCAAAAATATTTTTCACCACTATATCTGAAAGCACAACTAAAATCCAAGAAATGGTATATAATATTTCTTAATAATATCTCAATAGAATTCAAAGAACAAAAGGGAAGAATGTTTGCATGAGGGACTACAGTACCTTTTGACAATTGTATTTGGATTGAGGAAGGGTTATATCTTACTATTTTCATATCTTACTATTGTCTGTTGTCTGTCTTTCAACCATTTCAGTTACCCTTACTTAAATTTTTCATTTCTACTGTCTTCTCCAAGCCTCATGTCCTTGCCTTTTCATTTCAGTCTGTGGCACACACTTTAGTATTTCTTGTAGATCTGGTCCCTTGGTAAAAAAGTTTCTTAGTTTTTGTTTGTCTTGGAGACTTTAAATTCACCTTCATTTCTAAAAGATAGTTTTGCCAGATAAATAACCCTTGGATGGCAATTTTTCTCTTTCAGTAACTTAAATATATTGTGCCACTATCTTCTCCTCTCCATTGTTTCTGATGATAGTTTGGCTCTTAGACTTTAGACTCCCTTATAATGAATACATTTCTTTTCCATTGATGCACTTAGAATCCTCTCCTTATATCTGACATATGACATCCTAAATTGTATAGTCTCAGAATAAGTTTGTTTAGATTTATTCTCTTTGGGGAATATTGTACTTCTTGAATATTGATAATCATGTCTTTCATAAATGTTGGAAAATGTTTGGTCATTATTTCCTCAAATGGTCTTTCTACCTCTTTTCCATTCTTTTCTCCTTCTGTATCACTTATACAGTGATCCAGTTTGGGTGTTTTCTGCTATCATTCAAGTCCATAAACCTTTGTTCAATTTTTTCCATTCTTTTCTCTCTCTGTTATTTTGTCTTTTAAAGTTCAGATGCTCTGTCTTCCAATTCACTGATTCTGTCCTCAACCAACTCAAATATTCTACTACATGCCACTTAATTGTGTCTTCGATTTCAATAAACTGTTGCTTTTCTTAGCAGGCTTTCAAATCGTTCTTTATACTCACATAGTATCACATTATTATCCTTTATATCTTTGGTGATAGATTCATTGAACTCTTAAAAATGAATAACAAGATTTGTGTAATTATAATTGATTAGTTGACTTAAATCATGTGTCTTGTCTGGATTCTTGCTTTTATTTCCATTGGCTGGGCTGTATTTTCCTGTTTCTTAGTATGGCTTGTAATTTTTTGTTTTTATCTAGTCATCTGATTGTGTTGGTGATTTTATTCTGTTGATCTGTTTCTTTCTCTTGCCTAGTTTTTTTTTTTTCTTCATTACTTTATTTATTTATCTCTCACCACCCCTTCATTGTTTTGCTCTTGCTGTGTCTGTTCATATTCTGTTTCTTTAGGAGTCCCCAGAAACCAAACCCAGGATCTGCAATGTGGGAGGGAGGTAACTAATCACTTAAGTCTCCTTCATTCCCTGGTTTATTGTATCTCTTGTTATGTTTTTCTCTTGTTTTTCTTGTTACATCATCTGTTGCATCAGCTTGCCATGCCTTCCCATCATGTCAGCTGCTGTCTTGCTTGTCCTCTTTAGGAGGCACCAGGAAGCTCTTCCCTGCTTTATTTTGTCTCTCATTATGTTTTTCTTCTTGTGTCTCTTGTTGCATCATTTTGTTGTATCACCTTGCCATACCTGCCTATTGTGCCAGCTCTCTGTCTTCTTTAGGAGGCATCAGGAAATGGACAATGGATCTCCCATGTGGTAGGCAGGAGCCCAATCACTTGTGCCACATCTGCTTCCCTGCCTAGTGTTTTTGTTTTGTTTTGTTTTGTTTTGTTTTTCCTGCCTAGTGGTTTTAATTCACAGGTTTTCTTTGATTTTTGGCTTGATTCTTTTCTAAAACTTTAAGATGGCTCTGGTTAAATTAGCAAAACAGGGGCATGAAGACACTACTGATTCACAAATGAGACAAAGTGTGCCCGAGAAAAAAGTAGGAGAGATAAGCCTTGTCTTCCTTCACTTTTACCTTTGAACTAATGGTACACTTGGGCAAACCATTTCCAACAGTGGAAGCCTTCAAATTCTACTGATTTCTTCTGAACAATTGATTCAAAACCAGTTTATGCTGGTTAAACTTGCTGAAGAGAAACCACATTCAGCCCTCAAATGCAATCACTCTCTTTGCATGGAGGAATATGTCCATTCCTCTCTCTTTTGTCTGCTCAGCTGCAGGTTTTCCTTGGTCTGTTCACTTCAAGGGTGGGGGATGGGCAGCAATCCCAGCTGTTGTAAGAGAGAACAACTCATAGTTTTCCTTTTGACCTCTTTGTCTCTGTATCCCCAGTCCATGCTAGATTATGCATGCAGCATTCTCTTGGTTTTCAGTCCCCCAAAGCAGCTCCCTCAGACTTTTTCTTTGCTTTCTTCCTTATTTTCTATGAGAATCCTGCCTGACCTACTCCAATGACCTCTTCCAAGAAGCTCACCCACCAAAGTAATATTTGAAATTACTTTTACTATGGCTGCCTTTTTAAATTTGTCTGGACTATTGTAACAAAATATGACAGACTTGTTTGATTAAATAATAGATGTTTATTGTCTCACAGTACTGGAAGCTGGCAGTCTAAATCTCAGTTGTTGGCACAACCATGCTTCCTCTTTTGGGGAGAATCCATACCTCTCTCCTGGCTTCTGGAGGGTAACCATCAATCCATGGTTTTGCAAGTTCTGTGGAGGCTTAAGTCAATATCTGCCTCATCACATCTCTCTCTCTTACACACTGCTTTAATTTCCTCTGTTTATAAGGTTATAGTATTATTGGATTAAGAGCCCACCCTCATTCAATTTGACCCCATCTTAATAACATCTTCAAAATTTCTATTGCCATATAATGTTACATTCATGGGACCCAGGGTGTGGACTTGAACATATCTCTTTAGAGGACATAATTCAGTTCATAAAAATGTCTGTCTTTTATGCAAAATTGTATTCCCATGGCAAAATTTCTAACAATTGCAAATGTAAAGTCATATATGCCACACTGTATTTCTGTTTGTACAAATAATTAAGATGTATTACCATTGTTATGCAGATGAAAAATAAAACCTTAAAATTTGAAGTCATTTAGTCAAAACTGAACAATGACTTGGTGTCAAGGGCAGGGATAAATTCATGTTTTCTGATTCTTAACTCAGGTTTCTGTTCTCCAGAATTAAGAAGATATTCTGAATCCCTTCTTTTTGGCAGTGACTATTCAGGCATTAATAATCCCTACCATGAAATGCCCTGCGGTACCAAAGATAATTATTCTATCATAATTCCTTGAGTGTTTTAAGATTTTTAATGACAAAATCTAATGTATGGATGCTGATGGTCCTACCTATCTTAGGCTACCTTGAATATAATTCTCTATGTGGTCCCTCACATCCCCAAAGAATTCCTCAATCAGTTCCAAACTAAGGGTGGTTAATATAGGGTATTAGTTGAGAGAGTCCTGCTACTTTCTCATATAAAATGACAAAAAATTCTCTGACATATATAAGTTGTGGCTAATAAAAATAAACAGGACAATAGGCCAAGCTGTTAATATTAATGCTTGTACTTTATGAAACTTATTCCTGTAAAAATGAGAACTTGAAACATATAAATAGCATTTAATATAAAATCATCTTAATACTTAAACAAATTACTTTCTGTTACTACATACAAATTGAGAATTTTTATGTACAAATTTGCTTTCATAAATTTCCACAAATTAAAATTACATTTTATATATTATATTGATGAAGAAAATGCTGCAGTCCTGACCCCTCTCCCCCTTAACTGACACCCACAGCTTCAGAAAGATAAATAGCTCCTCTCCCCCTTTTCTCTGAAATCCACAGCTCCAGAAAGATAATGGCTCCCTGGCTCCTCTCCTCCTTATCCACCCAAGGTCCTCTGCTTTAGGAAGATAAGCTAAATTTGCTTTTTCATTTTTGTAAACCCTGTCTGCCCACTTGCTTAAGGAATTTGCCTGCTTGCCCAGCAACCCACTAGCCAATGAACAGAAACCTATATAACCCCACAAAAGCTGATGCCCAGGGCTCAGAATTTGGAGACTGAATTCTTCTCTGTGTCCATGTGTAATGAAACTTTGTTCCTCTGCCTCTCCGAGTGCATTTGGGCTTTCTCATCATCTAAGTCTTGTTTCTGCCACAACATTTTGTTTCCTCACCAGGAAACCCAAATGAGCAGGCCCATTGTGCCTCCAGCTTTGGGCTGACAGGCACAGCCAGTGGTGATCTCTGAGTAAACGAGGTAGGTGCCACCCATCCTCTTAACGGGACCACCTCTGAAGTGTTCCCTGTGGGCCGCATCCCCACCTCCCAGCCTGACTCAGTGGGGATGCAGACTGAACAGTGCCAGCAGACTCAGGAAAGGTAACAGCCCAAGTGCCAAGTCTTCAGTCAGACCCATCTCTGGATGGAAGGGGAGACTCATCACCTCTCAAAATCTCTTGTACTGAGATTCCAGAATAGGGCAATCCCGGTTGGAGGGACTGCATAACCTCTGAGTGACTGTGTGAGTGACTGAGGATGACAGAGGCTTGCATCTGCCATACCAGTCTGTGACTCCACAGCTTGTGCTACTGAGCTACTGTGGGCCCTAACCTGTTTTCTGCAGCTACATCATACAACATAAAGGCTCACCTGAACTTCGCCTGGGAGCCTTAGCTAAGACTAGCTGAAGTTCTCACAAGAGACACAGACAGAAGGGCATCAGAGTGGCCTTGAAAGAGGTGACCCCTTCCTTTGTCTGTCTTGCACCTCTGACACAGGGTATGAGTTCATCACAGTCAAAACCCACTGTTTTAGACTGAATGCTTAAGAATTATAAAAAAGGGCTTTTCTGGAGATTATGGCATCTGGATGAACCCTGGCACCCTCTGTACCCTATGCAAATTAGAATGGCTTACTTTTGGTGTTGACTGGTCTTCAGAAGGGACCCTGGATGTAGCCAGGGCCTGCACAGTGTGGCTTGTAGTCACCCCAATCAGTTTCCCTACATTGACTCTTGGCTAGAAATATCCCAGACTCTGGCCCCTTGGGTTTGATTTTGTGTTGGATAAAAGGGACAGAGCAGGGTCTTAGCTGCACAAGAAACAGGGTCCCAGAAACCAGTCATTCATCAAGGATCCTTGGAAGAGGACCCAACACTCCCACCATATGCTCCAGCCGCTCTAGCTCCCCCTCCTAGCCCAGGAGCACAGGTGGATCTTCCAGAGATACCCCCATCTTTGGTACCTTTGGGACCATCGGACACCCTCTGGAGAGAGCCCCAGAACCCAAATAGCAAGGAGGCTCCAGTCAGCACTACCCACATTACAAATGCCCCTCCGTGAGATGCAAGGTCCAGCCCAGATCATCGAGAATGGAACTATCCAACCTGGAAAGCCTATAATATAAAATACCAGCCATTCACAACTACAGACCTCTTAAACTAGAAGCACCACACCCCTTACAACTCGGATAAGCCCCAGGCCCTAATTGATCTCATGGAATCCATTTTGCAAACCCATCGTCCTACTTGGGATGACTGCCGCCGACTCCTCCTGACTTTGTTTAATACAGAAGAGAAACGGCAGATTCTGATGAATGCCTGAAAGTGGCTGCAGGAGCAGGCCCAACTGGAATTTTAAACCCAGAAGATTGGGCACGAGAGGTGGCGCCAGAAGCCCAACCGAACTGGGACTTCAACACTGATCAGGGATGGGTTTCACTCCTGCAATACTGGAAAGCTCTCCTTTGAGGGGTCCAAGAAGGGGCAAAATGACCCACAAACATGACAAAGACAAATTTAGTCACTCAAAAACCTGATGAATCTCCAGGAGATTTCTATGAGCAACTTTGCAAGGCCTTCAGGATCTATACCCCTTTGAATCCAGAAGCTCCGGAGAACTACAAGATGGTAAATACCACCTTTGCCACTCAGGCAGCATCAGATATTAAAAGAAAGCTCCAAAAATTAGAAGGGTTTTCAGAAATGAACATCTCCAAACTCATTGAAGTCACGAATAAAGTGTTCATGAATTGAGATGAAATCGTTGAATGAGAGGTCAGGAAGAAAATGAAACATCAAGCCTCCCTCCTGGCAGCAGCCATGGGAAATCCCGATCCTACCAGTTGAGGGGGACCATCTCATAAAAGGGAGACAAGTACCAAGAAGATGTCACTTGCTAGAGACCAATGTGCTTACTGCAAAGAAAGTGGACACTGGAAAAATGATTGCCCCCAAAAGGATCAGGCTCATGAAGGGGGCAACCCCAAAGGGAAATACTGAGCTGAGCCCCAGGACCATCTGATCGGGCTAGCAGGACTCAGCTCTGAATATGGGCAACCAGGCTCACTGGAACTTAGCCCCCATGAGCCCATGTTCAAACTACAAGTCGGGGCCAGTCAATGACTTTCATGGTAGACACTGGCACTGAATATTCTGTAGTCACAACCCCTGTTGCCCCCTTTAGCAGGAAAAGCGCTAACATCATAGGAGCGACTGGAAACCAGTCAAATTAATGGTCTTTTTCCAGTCAAGAACTTGTTAGCTTGGTGGCCATGAAGTGACTCATGAATTTCTATACCTGCCTCAATGTCCAGTTCTTGGTAGGGACCTCTTGACCAAACTGGGAGCCCAGATTACCTTCAAGCCTGAGGGGCCAGCAAGCTTAAGCATCAGGATCAGGTTAATCTCCTTGTGACCCTACCTTGAAGCAAGGAATAGAGACTTCATGCAGACGAAAATTCAAACCAGAATCCGGAAAAACTTCTGGAAATTTTTCCCCAGGTTTCTGCAGAGAGAAACCCACTGGGAATGGCACAGAACCATACACTCATCATCATCAACCAAAAGGCTGGAGCAGTCCCGGTCCAGCAGTTCATGGGGTCCGATCCCCCGTGAAGCACATTTGGGCATGGTCGCATACATAGACCACCTGAGGAAAGAGGGAATCCTGATCAAATGCTAGTCACCCTGGAGCACTCCATTATTACCAGTAAAGAAGCCAAATGGGACAGGATATCGACCAGTCCAGGATCTACGAGCAATCAACAATGCCATTCTTACCTTACATCAGGTTGTTCCCAACCTGTACACTTTGCTGGGACAGCTGCCACCTGAAGCTGCCTGGTTCAATTGTTTGGACCTGAAAGATGCCTTCTTCTTCCTGCAGCTGGCCCCCCTGAGCCAGCCTCTGTTTGCGTTAGAGTGGGAAGATCCCAGAACCCGGCAGAAAACTCAACTAACCTGGACCTGGCTCCTGCAAGGCTTCAAAAACTTCCCTACCCTTTTCAGGGAAGGCTTGGAAGCAAATCTAGCCACCTACCCCTGGGAGGACTGCAGGTGTACCCTCTTGCAATATGTAGATTATCTCCTACTTGCCAGTGAGACAGAAGAAGACTGCTAGAGAGGAACCCAGACTCTCCTACAACTTCTAACACAGACTGGGTACAAAGTGTCTTGGAGAAAAGCCCAAATCTGTAAAAGGCAAGTTAACTACGTGGGGTTCAGCATCACACAAGGGCACCAGATGCTCAGACCAGAATGAAAGGAAGTGATCTGCACCATCCCTACCCCCACCACAAAAAGAAAACATCGTGAGTTCTTCGGGGCTGCAAGGTTCTATCACATTTGGATTCCCGGGTTTGCAGCCAGGGCCAAACCCCTTATGAAGTTCTGATGGGCCCAGAAAAAGAGTCCCTTGTCTGGGGAGAAGCTCAACAGAGGGCCTTTCAAAGCATCAAAAAACAACTCAGCAGAGCCCCTGCCTTGGTGCTCCTGGATTTAACTCACAGCTTCAATCTGTTCATGCATGAGAAGAACAAAGTAGCACTGGGAGTCCTCAACACAAACAGCCGGCTCCTGGCAGAGGCCCATCGCTTACCTCTCCAAGCAGCTGGACCCCATGGCTACAGGATGGCCACCCTGCCTGAAAGCCCTGGTGGCAACCATAACTCTCGTCAAAGAAGCCAAGAAATTAACCCTCAGGCAGGCTATTCATGTCATGGTGCCACACACAGTCACTGCCCTAATGAAATCACATGGGCACCGGTGGATATCTAACCCCGGGCTCACACATTACCAAGGCTTACTCTGTGTAGCTGTTTGGCAGTTTGATGTAATTATGAATTCCAGAAATATATATTGGATTATGCTTGTAAACTTGTCTGTTAATCTGGGTGTGATTAAGATATGATTAGGGCATTGACTGGGCCATGTCAGTGGGGCATTGAGCCCCACCCCTTTGAGGGTGGGGGAATCGAATATAAAAGGCAAGGCAAAGGACAGAGGGAGCAGTTTTTGAGAAGCAGTTCTGATGTTTGGAGTCTTGAGCTGGAGCCCCGGGAAGTAAGAGAGCTTGTTCGTGAGGAAGGAGAAAAGGTTTCAGGATAGAGATGAGCCATTTGCCTGAGAGTTCACAGCTGGCCTTGTGGAGAGAAGCAAAGCCTTGAGAGCCTCATAGTATACAGCTGACCTTGTGGAGGAAACAGAAGAGCTAAGCCTGGAGAGAAAGGCAACCCTGAGAAGAGAGGAACCCAAGAAATCTGAACCCTGGCAAACATCGGCAGCTGTCTTGCTCCAACAAGTGGCAATGGACTTTGGTGAGAAAAGAAACTTATGCTTTATAGCCTGGTAACTGTGGACTTCTACCCCAAGTGCCAAATGGAAACAAGACTGGTAAAAAACCTTGAATAAAATGGGGGAAAGTTAAAGACAATTGAATTCATGTGGCTAAGAGACTGCAAAGAGAGTCGGGAGGTCATCCCAGAGGTAATGCTTACGCTCACCTCAGTAGGATCTCATAGAACACCAAAGTGGATATCATCCCACACAGAGGGGCTCCTGAGGGCTCTGGAGACACCCAGGTCCTATATAAGGGGGGATAGCCCCAGAGACTGATGCCTTATCAGTGGGCTCTACTTTGGAATCTGTGCTCCTGAGAGTTGGACTCAAATAAGTCATCCCTGCACATGGTCCATCAGTCCCTTCTATTCAAACCTATATTTGAGGCTGGGGTTTGTAAGTCTATGTTCAGAGACTGGAGCCTCTGGCCTGCCTATGTGCCAGCCATGCCTGGAATCTCGGTGGAGCTGCAACTCCCACTCTACAGCTCAATGGACTCACTCAAGTCACCTGGTGAGGAGACGACGATGATGGACAATGGCCATCCCAGGGAACGGAAAGAGCCTGCAGCTGAAGGCAGGATAATCCCATCCATTGTATCCATGTGATATAAACCCACTCTCACTTGGAGATGGAGTGGACATCACCATTCCAGTCCCCTCAGGATTGGGGGAAGAGCTATGGACTAAAGTGGACTTAATGGTATTCTGTTGTAGACATATTGGGATTCAAGCAATTGAAGAAATTATAACAGTGAGGTGAAGCCAGTGGCCACTAGACACTTTTGGGGCAGGAAGGGGAAGAGCAGTTGTAATACAGAGGCTTTTTCAGGACTTGGGAATTGTCCTGAGTGACATTGTGGCGATGGATATAGGACATTTTACATCAGCATATACATATATATGCATATACATATGCAGAACTGTATGGGAGAGTGTGGTCTACGATGTGAACTGTGGTCTATGCTTAGTGGCAAAACCCCAGGATGTGTACATCCATTGCAGGTGATGTAACACTAATGAAAGATGTTTATGTGTGATGTTATGGGAGGTATGGGAGGTAGAGATCATGGGGATCCCTGTAATTTTTGTGTAACATTTATGTAATCTAAGCATCTTTTAAAATATAGATATAAAAAATAACATTTATGTAAGCAAATGCACATGTATGCATATATATCTATATATCATTTTACAAATATTGGTTTGTATTGTGAAAAATTTGATTTTTACCCACAATAAAAAAAAAAAAA
>JAKSZT010028574.1:42465-55487 GCA_026826555.1 Tolypeutes matacus | reverse complement strand
AAAAAAAAAAAAAGAAAGCACACCCTGACAAAGAACCGGACAGCTGCACAGCCCAACCATACCCAGCCACCCCTTAAGAGTTCGAGTCGCCTGGAATCACCAAACACCATCCTAATCTACTACCCGCTGAATGGATCCTTGTTCCTGGTCGTTCCGGTTCCCAGTCAGATTGTTCACCCTGGTGCTTGGAATTGGACTGGCTGCTGTAGTTCCCTGCAGACTGGACAGTAGTATATAAAGCTTTACTTGCGTGACATACTTATGCCTTGTAGGATGTTTCTATGCCTTAGGTTTATTTTCCTATTCTGCCTCAGGGATGGTGCCAGTTCTAGCCCTGCTCCAGTCCTTACAAATCCATCCCCCTCTCAGCAGCAAAAAGGGTAAAACAGCTCACAGAAAAATACAAACCCTCCTCTTCTTTTATCTACTGTACCACTATGCCGGCAGAATGTTATAGCTTTGCCACCAACCGAGGTGTGGGAGGTGGACAACATGGGAATCCCAGTGGGTTCCGTGTAATATTTTGGGTAATCTAAGCACCTCTTAAAATATATGTATATATATGTATATATATAAATATATATATAAATAACATTTTTGTAAGCAAATACACATATATACATATATATTTATATATCATTTTGCAAATGTTTGTATGTATTGTGAGAATTTTGATTTTTACCCACAATAAAAATAAATTAAAAAAAAAAAAAAAGAATGTTATAGCTTATCTGAAGCCTCAGTTTGTGAGGAAAGTGGACAAAAGTTCTGGATGCCCAGACTGAAATTTGGGGGTAGCTGCAGAACTTATGGCACACCAGGGGAGGTCAGTTGTTGGACTTATATGCACACAGGCATGGCAGATGGGGGTGCGGTACAATATATAGCCCGGAAAGAAAGCTTAAAACAAGTTTAAACCAGCCTCACCTGGCTAGCCAAGGGTCCCAAATATAAGCCAGCAAATTTGACAGGACTTTATCAGCTCGCTCAATTCACAGCCCCCATTCAATAATGGGTGAGGCTGTTGATTAGCACCACCTATGCTCTCCTCCACAATATCAACCCTGGACCAACTACTGTTGGTTGTGCTTGTCCCTGGGAAAGAGAACCTACATGGGCACCCCAGCCCCTCCTGACTGGAACTTAAATCAAACCCTGACAAAAACTAGTAATTGGAATGCTCCTATTGGCCCTATAGTCCTTGAGGTCTGCCTAAACATAGCAGAGAGTAACCTAACATGTCTTAGAGGCAGCCCCTTACCAGGGTCAAAGTCTAGTGAAGATATCCCTGAGACTTTGTGTACTTCCTACCAAACCTTGTTAACCAATCAGTCTCAATTCACCCCCCGGGAACAGTTTTACCTATGTGGAAGTACTGCATATAGGTGCTTAGAGGCCAAGTGGGCAGGAAGTTGCATTCTAGTGTTTTTAACACCTGAAATATCACTCTACAATGAAACAAAATTAGAGTTGGTGCTAAGTCCCCATCAGAAAAGGGCCAAAAGTGCCTTACTCACTTCCAGCCTCATAGGGACAGGAGTGGCTGCAGGGATAGGAACAGGGCTGGCAAGTCTGGGCTCCTCTGTTGGGTTCTATTATAAGCTTTCCCAAGAACTAAATGAAGACATAGAGTGAGTGGCAGATTCTTTGGTTTCCCTCCAAAACCAGATCAACTTGCTAGCCAGAGTAGTCCTACAAAATAAGAGAGAGTCCTTAACTTGCTAACTGCCGAAAAAGGGGGAGCATTTATTTTCCTAGGGGAAGAGTGCCGCTACTATGTTAACCAGTCAGGGATAGCCACTATCAAAGTGAAAGAACTTAGGGATCAAATCCAAAAGAGGAGGGATGACTTAAACAAATCCTGGGACTGGAACCTAAAACAGTGGACCTCTTGGCTCCTGCCTCTGGCTGGACCCTTAATTATCTTATTCATAGCAGCCACCTTTGGCCCATGAATAATAAAGGCACTCACCAGGTTCATTGGAACAACCATAACTTGCATAACTACTACCAAAATCCTAGCCTTAAGAAAGTATAGGCCACTAAGTACAGATGATGCCCTATGGGAATTATAAGGGCATCAAAGGTGGGAGAATGATGGAGAAAATGCTGCAGCCCTGATCCCACCACACCCCTTAACTGACACCCACAGCTTCAGAAAGATAAATGTCTCCCTGGCTCCTCTCCTCCTCATCCACCCAAGGTCCTCTGCTTTAAGAAGATAAGTTAAACTTGCTTTTTTGCTTTTGTAAACTCACCTGCCCGCCTGCTTAAGGAATTTGCCTGCTTTTCCTGCAACCCACTAGCCAATGAACCGACACTTATAAAACCCCACAAAAGCTAATGTCCAGGGCTCAGAATTTGGAGACTAAATTCTTCTCTGTGCCTGCACATAATAAAATTTTTTTCCTCTGCCTCTCTAAGTGCTCTTTGGGCTTTCTTATCATTTAAGTCTTGTTTCTGCCATAATACTACAAGCTTCCATATCCTTTTATGTCTTATATATATTCCTGCCTCTTATTCTGTGAAAACAAGCCATCTTATCTTAGGACAAAACCACACTCTCTTATACAAACTTAGCATTGAATAAAACATAATTTACGGGAAGCGGCTGTGGCTCAATCAGTAGGGCTCCCGTTTACCATATGGGAGGCCCCAGGTTCGGTTCCCGGGGCCTCCTGGTGAAGGCAAGCCCGCCCGCGCGGCGTGGTTAGCTGACCCAGCGAGCACAAGAGCAAGGGGGGGATAAATGAATAAATAAATAAAATCTTAAAAAAAAAATACATAATTTACTTCCATCAAACTTTGACAACTTTCCATATGTACTCAGGTCTCATATTATATATTTCTACCTCTCTTTCTGTGAAAACTAGCTATTTCACTTTAGGACAAAACTGTGTGCTTTTCTTTAACAAAGCATATTGTGCATACTTTATTTACCTCCATACAACAAAGTATAAAAAAAGACCTTTGAACTGCTTTCATAGATTCTGTAAAACACAACATTTTTAAACTAATAATTTTATTAAACACAAATTTGCATTATTTAATTTTCATAAAGATCTAAGAGATATAATGCTAAATTATTTTATCATTATCCATATAAACCTAGGGAGATTACACCCAAGTAGAATAAAACTGAAACAATGATAGTTTACTTAAGAAATGTATTTTTCTCTTCCTCCATAGAAGGTTAAAACCTTTCTTTCCATAACTTAGAATTATTAGTAACCTTAAATTTATATTCATTATCAGGCTCTGAGAAATATACTACAATTGTTTAATTTGCCTCAAGCATAATCTAAAGAAACTTTTTCAAAACTTTCAAGGACATTTTCCTTTACTTATTGAAATTTGACACTTGGATTTTTTAATGATTCTCATCTCAAGGTTGTTAAACTTTTTTTACACTGGGCAATTACAGGGCAAACTATGCAAAACAAGGTTTATTCTTTAACATTCACCCTATCCCTATCATTTTTAATCTAGTCCTAATAGAAAGAATTCTAAGCCAAATCCACACTGTCCCATTTTTCTGCACTCAGCCCTCCTCCCATAGCTCCTCCCACTAGTTTATTTTTCTTTTACAAGATTAAGGAGAGCCCTGAATTAAATCAAATTTAAGAGAAGACCCTGGGGGCAGGGATAGGTGAGATAGAAAGAATATGGAGAAATACAGGAAAATATCTTAATTTTTTTTCCTGAAAAAGTTTTTCAATTCAGATTTCTACATGACCTTCAGTAGCAGTCCTGTAAAATTATTTTACCAATGTCTAAGTATTTTAATTTATAAATTTAAAAGAGGACTAGAAGCTGGGTTTTTCTAATATTTGGGTCTCCAGGAGTACTCATTTACACATGTAAGTAGTCATTTAATTTTTAGAAATTTGAATAGTGCTTTCTTAAGAATTTTCATTTGTTAATTTGGTATTAACAAACCAAATAACCATCGAGAGGTATAAAAATATACAATGAACAAACATACACACTAATCTGACATAATTTTTTGGCTTGTTTCCAGGTTTTCCCTCAGTCCATGCCTATGGCTTTTATGGCTTTTGAGATTTCCTCTGGCATAGGGGTGATTTGCTTACTTTTCTTAGTGAACAGCAGTGTTGTTTGCAGTGTGCTAGCTTGTCTTGGAGACATGTTCATATAAAAAAAAATGGGATAAATAGTTATCTGGGCATTTACTTGGTTAGCAGGTTTTTGCCAGGGATGTACCCATGGGAAGCTATGTTTTAAATATGTGCTTTAAATTCAGTAGTAAAGCTTCCTCCCCCTGGGAACTTTCATCCCAAGTTTCTGTCTGTTATCCCCCAGTTTTCTCTGGGACTTTTTCTTGGAGTAACTAGGACAATCCTTTTTCCATTATCCTTCTTCCTTGTAATATACATATTGGTTGGTTTCTTGTTTCTTAAGAATTTCTCCCATCTCTCAAGGAGTGGGAGGTGAGCAGAGAGGTCTAACCTTTACCTTTCTGCTGTAATCTTGTCTGAATTGTCTTTTGTTCATTAGAGTTTTCAGTGACACTCTTTGTGAAGTACTGGTTATCTTTAACTTGGCTTTTAACAAAAAGTAAGGGACTTTCTTTATATTACTTCACTTATATTTTGTATGTTTATAGTTTTAGATTCCCCTTTTTGATATAATTTAGTTCAGTCCTCAGGATGATTTAATTCCATTGAATATTCTTTACTGGTACTGCTAAATTGGCTCTAGCCTATATTGGGTTGCCAGGATTTTCTTTTTGTTTGTTATCTGCTTCCTGCTCTGCCTTTTCAGTTACCATTCTCCAGTCGTCTCCTGTTATCAAGGTATTTAGCAAGTTCTGAACACCAGCCCAATTTAGGTTATAGATTGCAAGTATTAAAGTAATTAAACTACTTTCTTCAGATATCATTGTCTAGTTAAATAAATGTGATAGTGTGAATGGGATACACATATAGACAAATTCTTTTGGGCCTCACTGTTTATGTATTCCTGGAGGCACTTCCCGGAGGAGCAGAAGGTTTGCCAGCTCAGTTGCTGAATTTAAACAGCAACCCTGGACAAATTGAGTACCTTGATGGGTATAAGAGGAGATTATTTTAATATCAGGTTTTTCTACCCTTGGTAAAGGGGAATATATGGGAGGAGTTAATAAAGGCTCTATTGAGTTTTCTGGACTTGAATCAGAGAGGACTTTACAGGTAAAATTTTATATTTTCTCATTAATACTAGCTTTTGATTAATACTAGCTAGTGATTCTCATTAATACTAGTCTTTACAGGTAAAATTTTATATTTTCTTATTAATTCTAGCTTTTGAGAGAGAAAAATACATGATGTCATTCCATTTTTGTTTTCTTCTACAGAACAAATCTAATTCTAATACAGTGTTCTTTTCTATACAACTGAAGCGGGCTACTTTAGGGAATAAAAAGACGAATCTAGAACCTGGCAGAAAACCACGGCTGTGAAACATGTGGCCATGGGAATCATCCCTGAGGGAAAGACCCCACAAGATGGCAGCTGGAAGAGCCTTGTGCGAATTCACCATTTGGAATGGGATTTCATAAAGGATCAAGGAAAAGTCCCAGATATTCTCAAGGGACCTTGCCATTGGGCCACCTCTGTGAATTGACAGGTGGAGTAGCCAATCAAAACTGCAAACAGCTGGGACTCCTCCCCCAAGCATTAACAAGAGTAGGGGTAATTAATGGTTGAAAATGCTACAGCGGAAGTTAAACTACCCCTCTTCTTCCCCCTGTTATGCCCTTTCTCTTCCTTCCTGGCCCAGCATGCAAGTAGACCCTGGGTTTGTAATCTGTAATGGAGATTTGTAATCTGTAAATCATCCCTTTTTACTGTTTTTAGCTCTTTTTTTGCCCTTTTTCCTCTCTCTGTCTGGATCAGCATGCAAATATACCTGGGACCCATAATCTGTTATTTTATTTCTCTTCTCTCAATTTCTTAATAAACTACTGGCATAACTAAACTGGCATATACTTAAATTTATTTATGTAACATAGCCAAAAACCTAGAGAAAATCCAGCAACACAACTGTACTCTGGCCAGCACAATCCTGATTCTAAATCATACTGAAGCCAGAATTTGCTACAGAAATAAACTATTTCCTGATTTTTCATAGACTTGTGGCTAAAATTTTTCCAGTTTTTCAAATAGAGCCTAAAGTTCTATATCTAAGAGTAAGGGTGATCATTCTGGAAACAGGATCCAGGTTCATAAAACTCAGGGTTAGAGGGCTTGACCCACTGAATGAACTTCCCAATCCACTTCTACCTTGATGAGCCAGTCACCCAGTCAGATGTCAAGACTTGGAGCTGGTACCATTTCCCTCTTTGAAGCTTTAAAGCACCATATGGACTGGAATGCCAGCAAGGTAGGAAAAACCCAACTGCTGAGCTTTTAGGCCAACAAGTTCTAGTGGCCTCAAAAAGCTCTATAACCATGCTTACCTCTCCCAGGACCTCAGGCAGTTATACTCATTCTTCAGGGATCCTTTGTCCTTCGTCCAGCCAGAGTCACCAAATTGTGACCAAGCAAAGCATGGTTGTTTTCTGCCCAATGCACTTCAATGATCAATTCCTGAGACAAAGGGACTTCAAAGAGAGAAAGAATGTTGTTGCTAGCACATATCAAGGAGCTCAGATGGCATAATGACCTAAAACCTGTCTCCCAGAACTGAATTAATTCTGACAGTTTTCTATTCAAACCTACATGTGATGCTGGAGTTTCTTAGGTATACTTCCAGAGACTGGAGCCTCCCACCTACCTATGTGCCAGGTGTACATGAAATCTAGGTGGAGCTGCAACTCCTACCCTACAGCTCAATGGACTAATCCAAGTCACCTGGTGAGGAGACAACGATGGGAAATGGCCATCCCAGGGAATGGAGAGGGCCTGCATCTGCAGGCAGGATCATCCCACCCACCATATCCATGGGATATAAGCCCTCTATCACTTGGAGTTGGAGTGGACATCACCATCCCAGTCGCCTCTGGATTGGGGGAAGAACTATGGACTAGAGTGGACTTGATGGTATTCTCTTGCTCACATATGGTGATTCTTGCAATGCAAGAAATTATAACAATGAGGTGGAGCCAGTGGCCACTTGACAGTTTTTTGGGTAGGGAGGGGATGAGCAGTTGAAATACAGGGGCTTCTTTGGGAGTTGGAGGTTGTCCTGAGTACTGTTGTGGCAATGGATGTAGGCCATTTTAAATCAGCACACACCACTCAGAACTGAGTGGGAGAGAGTGTGGTCTACAGTGTGAACTGTGGTCTATGGTTGGTGGCAAGGCTCCAGGAGGTGTAAGTTCATTGAGGTTGGTGGGCCACACTATGGGAGATGTTTGTGTTGGATGTGGTGGGAGGTGTGGGAGGTGGGCAACATGAGAATCCGAGTGGGTTCCGTATAATATTTTAGGTAATCTAAGCACCTCTTAAAATATATGTATATATATATATAAAAAATAACATTTTTGTAAGCAAATACACAATTTTTCTAATTTTTTTTTTTTTTATTTTAAAAATTTTTGTATTTTTTTTGATAATTTTTATTTTTACCCATAATAAAAAAAAAAAAAAAAAAAAAAAAAACAAAGACAGGCAAGTTTATGCTAATGCGTAATTGGGATACTTCCTTCATTAATAGCATTAAGGGGCAGTCTAGTGATCATAAGATTTTAAAGTTGAAAAACAGGATGAAGGTGGGTACAAAATGAGGGTCATTCCCAAGGATTTTACAATCACCAAAAAAGGTTATATACTTTTACAATCATTATCAGAGATCAAGGCATCTGGATTCTAGTTCAGCAAGTTTCAGTAATCCCAGGCATTTACTTTTGGCTCTTCCACAATACATTAGAAAGTAAAAAGGCAGCTATATAATGCTTCAGTAATAATAATCATTTGTTAAGTCTTAACTCTCGTTACAAATTTATGTTAGCAACACTTCTACCTTACAGCCAAGATGGAGTAACAAGACCTGATTTACCTCAAGACTGAAACAACTTATAAAATAGACAAAATACATGAAACCACAGCTATGAAGACCTTGAAAATCAGTCATGAAGAACAGTGATACCCTGTTGTATATAGAAAACTTTGCCTAACCCAAGGCCACAAAAGCTTTCTGCTATATTTTCTTTTAGAAGTTTAAGCTTTTTAGACTTTATTTTCAGGTTTATAATCCCACTTGAGGTAATTTTTATAGTGGTCTGAGATGTAGATCTAAATTCATTCATAAATATAGGAATCGAATTGTTCCAGTAAAAACTGTTGAAGATTATCCTTTCTTCACTGAACTGCCATTGCAATTTTGTTGAAAATAAATTGATCATATATATGTTGGTTTATTTCTGAACTTTCTATTCTGTTACATTGTACATTGATGAATGCTATAAGAAAAAAATAAGTTTAAATTAAACTTATGCATGCTGAGTTTAGTCTTAGAATCAAATAGAAAGAGAGAGAGAAAAGGTAAATGAACCAATAGCATTTTGTTCCAAATTAGAATGATAGAGGAGTGAGCACATAAATCTCACTTATATATAATGAATTATTTTCATGCAGATTAGGGAAGTAGATTGTAAATTAGAGCAGACCCTGTAGTGTTAGTTTTCCTGTGATATTGTTGTTGGATTTTCTCTAGGTTTTGACTAATTTAGGCAAGTTGTTTATTAAGAAATTGAGAGAAGAGAAATGGGAGAAAATAACAGATAAACTTGTGGGCTGGTCCAGGCAGAGAGAGGAAAAAAGGGCAAAAAAGGTAAAAAGGATTGATTTAGTCTCTGTGCTGGCTTTTTAAACCATTAATTTTTCCTCCCACTTGCTAATTTCAGGGAGGGATCGTAGTTGTTTGCTGTTTTGATTGATTGCCCCATCTGTCAATCTCCTGAGGAGCCCAATGGCAAGACCCCTTGAGACTATCAGGGGCTTTTCCTTTAACCTGTGAAAATCCCATTCCAAATGGAGAATTGTCACAAGGTTCTTCCAGCAGACATCATGTGGGGTTCTTCCCTCAGGGAGGGTTTTCATGGCCATGTGTTTCACAGCTGTGGTTTTGTCATTTCATTCTCTAAACTAGCCTGCTCCAATATACTCCAGATTTAAAATGTTTATATTTAACACAGACTGAAGGTATACCTTCATATAGCATGAATATTGTCATTGACAAAAATTAAGTGATTAGTTCTTCAGCTAGTTTGGTTATAAATAGTTTAAAAAAATTCGAATACCATAAATAAAGCATTGACATAGTGTGATGATAATGATGTGATAAATCTAGTATTGAAATATTCCAAGGTCCAGCTAGAGAAATCAAGTGAAAAAAAAAGCATCAAGAAAAGTGGTGGTAGGAAAGGGCCTCAGATATTCAAATTTGACTTTGTAATTTTTCCAATGAGTAATAGTGGACAATTTAATAGTATTGCTCTGTCCTGGGTATTATTGCTTCTTGTCAAGATATAGTTGGGGAGGAACCCAAATTCCATAGGGATGCTGTAGGTTAAGATGATTTAACTAAAATGTCTAGAAAAACAAATTAGAATGAGTAAGCAGAGGCATCAAGTTAAATATTAAGGCCAAATGTGAGAAAGGAATAATATGGTAGCATAAAAGAGCTATTTTTCTTTACAGATAACTTGGTAATTTGAAAGCACATATATTTTAAAAGATGTGAATTCCAATTAGTGTTTTTTTTTTTTTTTACTAATATAAAAGTGTCTTACTGAATCAATATATATGTTTAATTTTAAACTTTGAACTTATACTATTCTGCTGAAGGGAAAAAAACAGCTATAACCAAATCTAACAGAATATGAACCCTTTCATGTTGATATGATTTTTCTTTTGATATTTTATATTTATTTTAGAACACTATAAAACACTGAGAATCAAGATTCAAAAAGTCAACATATAAAGATTTTATGCTCAAAATTTTCAGATGCTTCTATGAGTCACTCAGAAAAAGTGCATGCTATTTTATGGGTGAATAAATATCTGATCTTTTTCTCCAATACATAGAGTTTCCTAGAAGAGATTTTCCTATTTAAAATGTTATAATTTAAAAATGATAATAATTCATAAACATGGGACTTTTAATTCTTAATCATTAAAAAAAATTATTTTTCCCTCAAGAAAATGATTCTTGATGTCATGAAAGAAATGCTAAAAGCTTTAAGTCAATATTTCAGTTTTCTTGAGAAGTATTGAGAAATACTGAATTTGAGAGGAAATCCTGGAATTGAAGGTTTCAGAGATTGTATCCCACATTTCTACTCATAAATGTCATTGGACAGAATAAAATAATAGCTAATTGACATCATACAGATAATGAAAGTTGACAAATAAACATTGTAATTCTTTGTTTCCATTCTTTGTGATAATTACAACTTAAAAATAATTTGCTTTTTTTCATATCTGAAGAAATATTTACTTGGGTTTTATAATAAGACATTACAAATTTTGCCAAGACCATATACTCTTTTCTCTTTTAAGCATAGATAATGGATTCTTATACTATGTGTCCCTTACATTAAATATAGAATACTTATTCAAAAAATATTATGTTTCCAAAATTCTGTTAGTTTCTATAGGGAAATACCAAGAATTATGAAACACAGTCCCTGTTTTATATGATGAGGGGCAGATATGACACAGATATAAAGTACTCTAAAATCATATTAAGTGACACACGATGTAGGTGCTAAGGGATAAACATTAATTTCATACTGACACTTAAAATACTCTCTAGGGGATTCATGAAGGTCATCCTACTTGATTGTCAAAAAATTGATATTTATGAAAACGCTTTTGATGACTTAAATTTAACTATCATGTAATACATAAAATATTTTCTAATACACATAAGATATGTGACTGAGAACCATGTTAGAATATCACTTCTTTTAGGTATCAGATAACACATTGGATCAGAATGGATCAGAATCTGAGTTCTCTGCATCCCAAATGAAAATGAAAAATCCAGACCTGGTGAGATAGTTAAAGCTAGAGGAGCAAAGAGGTGTGCCTAAATCAAAAGAGTTCAGAATGGATGGAAAGAGCATATATCCATCATAATCCCATTATGCAAGAAATTGGGTAAATTGATTGGTGAGCTCAAATAAAAAGAAAAGAATGAGAAGGTGGGCATGGAACTTTAAACAAATTGTTTCAGCAGATCTATTCATAAGGTTCTCATGTAGTGAAGCATGCCATGAACAAATCAGTTATAGAATCTGGTGGCAGACTTTTGAATACCAGCTGGTCTGAGAAATGTAAAAGGAAAGTTGAAATCAATCCTCCAGATGATATAGAATTGAAAAAGGACTAAATAAATTAATTTGCTATAAAAACCGTTACAAAAATAAAGAAATAGTGTTCAATGTAAAAGTAATAATTCAATGTCATTCAATGTAAAAGTAATATTTGATAGACTGTATGTAAGGAAACGGTGTGTTTTTTGAATATTAAAAGGCTTGCTCAATAAGTATTAATTGAGTTTTGTCTTAAGCTGTTATATTTTGTAGATTCCACAATCACAAATGAGATCGTATTGACAGAAAATAAAAGTGTCATAAAATAAAGTGTAGGTAAACTATTTACAGTTTCTCACTAATTCTCACAATTATAAAGGGAAGATATTTAGCTCCATATTTTTTTCAACTATAAGAACCAGTTTGGAAGTTTAAATAACTGTCTAGGCAACCAAAGCCCATAGTCATGGGATTCTAAATCCAATCCTACATCTAAAAAAAGTGAGCAATGAGTGGAAATCCTAGAATGTGTATGAAATAGGAAAAAATATGCAAACCCTGAGCCTCTGTTTCTTCATCCAAACAAAGAAACAAACATGAGGACATTAACACTTAACTCATGAAGAATATTTGAGAAATAAATGTGAAAACATAATGGTAAGCAATTGGCCTAAACACTAGCAACTCAGTTAAAATCATTTTACCACCTGTATTTTAGATATTATCAAATTCTATGATTCTGTTAATTGCCTTCATTGTTTAAATTCCTGTATGTCCACCTAGATCTCAACACCTAAGAAAGTAATTGAATAGCTGTATGCCTACCAAATCACTACCAAAATATATTTGCTCATATGCCTTCTATCTAAAAGATTTAATCTCTGCTTTTATTTTTTGGGGGAACTGTCTAATAATTACATTTTTTAGTAATTTACACTGTCATATTTTGTTTTCCATGATTTCCATCTTGGCTATATTATTAAAATAAGAATTGGAATGATAACCAGTGACAGATAGTGAGGTATTTGAGGATAGAAAACTTGGTAGAGTTTTTAAAATCATGTCATCAATGCAATTAATTCAACATTGTTGTTATTAGGCAACCAATATGCCAAGAAATACCTATTGATCATATTTCAATGATGGGATGTTGTCAATGAAAGATCTTGAAACATAATGCATAATCACAATGCTGTTCATTTTATTTTGATATTGTTTCATATTAAAGTGCTTGCACAAACAATAAGAGTTATATATACAAGGAAAGCTTTGCACACACTTTATTTGCAAAAGGCTTCATGGAAGAGTTGAAGCATTATGAAAAAATTCATTTCAGAATTTGATGATGGGCTTAGCCCTGGGAAAATGTGAGAAATGTAAATGTATCTACCTCAAGATTTTTTTTGTTAATAATTGGACTAAAACAAGATTCATTTTGATCTGCCTACAAAGAAAACATGAAAATGTGTAGTTTAAGAGTTCATTACTTCCATTCAAATGCAAGTCTAATTTTTGATATATTGATATGATGAGAATTTAGCATAAATTCACCATTGTACTTGAGTTGGGTTCTTTGATTGTAGGATATGAAATGCTGGAATTTGAATTGAGAGGTTAAAATTATATTTTCTAATTCCTCTGAAATACTCTAGAGCATAAATTTATGAAATGTCAGGTCAAACATAAATGACTGATTTCTTTTTGTTTTGTTTTTCCTTCCTTCCTTCCTTCCTTCCTTCCTTCCTTCCTTCCTTCCTTC
>JAKSZT010028574.1:28653-42455 GCA_026826555.1 Tolypeutes matacus | reverse complement strand
CTTCCTTCCTTCCTTCCTTCCTTCCTTCCTTCCTTCCTTCCTTCCTTCTTTCCTTCCTTCCTCCCTCCCTCCCTTCCTTCCTTTCTTTCCTTTTTTTAAAATAAATGACTGATTTCAATATTTTCACAGATGGAACAGCAAAAACTCTCACTGGAAGTAAACCTCACTTCATTGAAGGAAATTTTTCTTTTGGAATTTTCTGATAGTTCTAATCCCCAAATGTTTCATTTTGTGATATTTTTCTTTGTCTATGTGACTATTCTGTTGGGAATTGGCATCATTATCCTCATAACTGTAACTGACCAGGCCCTCCAGACTCCAATGTACTTTTTACTTAGTAATTTTTCTTTCTTGGTAACCTGTTTTGTGTCTGTCACTCTTCCTTCAATGCTCATAAATCTTTGGACCCAGAAAAGAAACATCTTCTTTGCCTGTGCTACTCAAATGTGCTTTGTCCTTATGCTTGGAAACATAGCAATCTTCCTCCTGGCTGTGATGGCCCATGACCACTACATGTCCATTTGTAATCCCCTGCACTATCCTCTAGTCATGCTCTAATAAGTCTGCATGCAGCTGATGGCTGGCTCCTGGATCAGTTGAATTCCAGTTAAGATTCAGCAGACCTACCAGACTTTCTCTCTGCACTTTTGTGGATCTAAACAAATGAAACACTTCTTCTGTTACATACCCCCAGTTCTTAAGCTGGCCTGTGGGGACACCTTTGTGAATGAGATGTTGATCATTAGAGCAGCTTTGTTGTTTGTTATGATTCCTTTTTTGTTGATCCTGGGCTCCTACAGCAAAATCATCTCAACATCTGGATCATCAACTGGATGATCCAAAACTTTCTCCACTTGCTCATCTCATGTTGTAGTTGTGACTTTATTCTTTGGATCAGGAAGAATTAAGTATTTGTGACCCAAATACAAGCATTCTTCTGAAACAGACAAATTTCTCCCTCTTTTCTATAACATTGTCACCTCAATGTTTAATCCAATGATATATACTCTGAGGAATAAAGATATCATGATGGTTTTGAGAAAACTGTTACAGTAATTTATAATGCATTTGTACTTAATGGCATTTGTACATTTACATCTGATATTGTACCATCAGAAATTAACTTTTAGTTTATCTGCCTTAGTATAGATGGATAATATATACTAATTCTTGAGATTTTCATTTGGTCCTTCTTGTTTCAATAACAAGGACTGACAGTTTGAGATTTTTTTTGTGAATACCCAAAAGTGAGAGATTGTTTGTAAACTAATCTATTCTTCTGTATGTGATAGCCTTTGATCATATCAATTTCAGTGAGGGGCCTCTGATTAAGTTTACTTGATAAAATATGTTTAGAGTTTCTGATTGGGCTATGTCAGTAAGGCATAACTCAGGTTGAGTCCCCACCCCCTTGGTGAGCTGATATAAGTGGACACTCAAGAATACAAATGGGAAGAAAGAGAGCTCTGTAGTATTTGATCCTGGGGTGCAGGAATCCGTTTTGCAAAGTCTTGCGGGGGTCTGTCTAGCAGAGCTCAGAACAGCACAATGAAATTACGCTGAACGCGGAGGTTGAGAGATGTAACGGGGAGAACAGCTGAAGAAGCTATCCTCTAGAGCTGATCTCCAGCATGCTTTTTATTTGGAATTTGTTCATAGTCAATGTCAGGGTGAAAGTGCAGGTGAGCAGACAAGTATCATGGAAATTAGGGGTGTAAATAATCTCATAAGAATTCCAGGCTGATAATGAGGAATGACGATTACAGAAACTTTAGTGATATACTTAGGAGATAAAGTGGGAGATAAGGGAAATAAGATAAGCAGGAACTGATAGTGCTGAATTTTCTGTGTGGGCAGAGAGACAGGCCTCCAAGCTATTTCTTAGACTTAAAGATCAGAGGGTTCCCACAGAGGGCCCCAGGAAGATGAGCCATTCACCTGATAGTTTGTAGCTGACCATGGGAAGAGAGCCAAGACTGATAAAAAAAATCCTAGAAGGAAATGCCCTATGCCAGGAAAGAGAAAGCCCTGAGAGACAAGCCTTGTGCCAGCCTATAGTTGAGAGAAAGGAAGCCCAGAGGGAAGGCTGAACCCTCACAGAGATCAGAGACTGTCTTGCTTCACCACATGGCAGCTGACTTTGGTGAGAAACCAATCTTGAGCTGAACTTTTTAGGACCTTCTAACTGTAAGCTTTAAATAAATACCCTTTAGAAAAGCCAACACATTTCTGGTACTGTGCATCAGCATCTCTTCAGCACACTAATACACAAGGCTTAACCTCAGTGGTTCTGCTGCCAATAAGAAACTAATTTTTCAAAAAATCTCATATTTGGTGGACTAGTTTACTACTTCCATAAATTATCTGTTGATTTTGAATTGATCATTGGATAATATCTCTTACCTGGTAATTGATGTCACAATACTTTTTCACTAAAAATCATAGTGAATGTTTCTTGTTCCTTTCTTTTCCTTTATATAAGTATCATTTACTTTATTCTTTTCATAAAGACATCAGCTAGATAAAAATACTGTACTTTTTTTTTCATGAAGCTTTTCTTTTTTAATTCAACTGTATTTGTTATAAGGTTTTTAAGCAGAATGGGATTTGGGCACTAAAGTTCTATTCAAAGCTTAACTCTGAGATAAGTTTCACTGCTGTAAACCAGCTTAGTTGTATTTTGCTACCCTAACAATACTTTGGAAAACAAGCTCTGTGGATATTTGTTCCCATTGAACTGGTAGTTTAACGTAGTAATTTCTAGAGCCTAGTACATTCAGAACTGTTAACTAGAGGCAATAGAAGTTTTAAAAAGTAGATCTTCTAAATTGTAACTCAAGCTGTTTTAACAAAGATTTCTCTTTAAACATCAAAGTATAACTCAGAATGTATTCTTCACTGAGAAAAGATTTGGTCAATGAAGGAATCCACTTGATAGTTAAACACTTTTTAAATATATACTTAAGTCATGATTTACCAAACAAACATGCATAATATCATACGGTCTTCCCATACATCTCTCCACCACCAACACCTTGCATTGATGTAAAATATTTTTTTACAAACTATGAGAGAGCATTGTCAAAATATTACTTACTCTAGCTGATATCTTATATTGGTTGTATTTTCTCATATCCATATTTCTCATTCCACATGCCCTTCTTACAATGTGACATTGTGACTGCTCCCAGACATTTTGGCAGTCAATTACCCTCCCCATGAAAGTCAGTAGGCCATTGTGATTGTCTCATCCAAAATAATGTAGCAGAACTTAACCTGTGTGACTTTCAGTTCTAAAAATTAAACATTCACTTTGTTCCTTTGGGTTACTCACACATGGAACACACTTGCCATGTTGTGCAGCAGCTCAAAACAGTCCACAACAGAATCCATATGAAGAGGTGACGTGTGGGTTACCATGGCCAACAGCTCAGTTGAAGTCTTTATTAAATATTGGAAGAAAAAGGATAAAGATTTTAAGGAAGAACCAATAATAATAGCATACATAGTAATGTCAGAAAAATATAGTCATAGATGAATAATAGAAACTACAAGTCAAGAAATATTGATGAAATTGCATGATACTAGGTAATTATAACAATTCCAAACATGTATCAATGTAGAAATTTATAGATTCAATGGGACTTAATGGACAGGTACAGCTCAATTGAACGAGGGATTCTAGACTACACATTTCAATAAAGCAGAACCATAAATTGGCTGAAAAAGTCATATTCTATGAAGTAAATTGACTTTCTACAAATTTGACATTTGAATTTTATAAGTGACTTCATCTGATGAAAATACAATGAAAATAAATTTCAAAAACAAAAGAATAACTTAAATTTGAATCAAATTTAAGTATAAACCATACAAAATAACTAAAGTAATTCTTATACCTAGAAGACAAGAAAAATACTACTTATATAGACTTATATAGACTTCTTCTTTGAGCTAAAATAATTAGCCTCTGAATAAACCACTGGAAAAAGACATACAAAAACACTGGTGCATGTAATGGAGTAGCCAAGGCACTAGAGAAGGACAAAACACTCACAAGTAACGTTGATAGTGCTAAATATTAAATAGACTATATTATAAAAAGAGAGGTGCAAAATTAATGAGCTAAGCATTAAAGATACAAGTTTAGAAGTGAGTAGTTGTGCAGTAAAGAGATATGACAAGGGTGTAGAAATATTATTGGGTTGGGCAGTTCAATCTTGACAGGGGTGTAGGATGGGGAGGATGGGTTGGATGGTCCATGGAAGTGGGAGGAGGTTTGGGGGAGAGGGTTGGTGAACACTGGGGTTTGGGGGGTACATGGGTGAAACTACAATGCTGATAAAATCTTATGGCAATATGACAAGGAAGGGTTATGGTTTAGGGTGTTGAATGGTGGTATACTTGGGAAAGGGTGCACCTGGGACAGTCCTCTAGAGAATGTGCAAGTGAATATTTTGTCATAGTGTGCTGTATCAGTGGGTGAGACCCACATAATGAGTGGGAAGGAGTTGGAATCCCATGCTGGCAAGGCCCGATATGGGCCTCAAACAGAGGGGAGGGTGTTTCTTGAAATTATAGGCAGTTCCTAATAGGGAAGAACAGGCTAATGTGTCCAACCCTCAGCATTGTTGCAAGTATCTATGAAACTTGTCCATCAAGTAGTGAAGCCCGGTGGCTGCCCTGGGCTCTGAGGGGAATGGGAGGGCAGAATAGAATAGATGTAACTGGGAGAATTTAGGGGAAATAGAAATGTTCTGCATGATTTTAGAATGATGGGTACATACCATGTTAAATTTCATTAAAATTTTGTAAAAGTGCATGCTTATGAGCCTTTTGCTTTTGAATTTGCAACTTGGCCTAGTGTTGTAGGTGGCCTAAGAGTTACCTAATGAGATCTTCCATGTTGCTCAAATGTGGTCTCTCTATATGCCAAACTCAGCATGTGGATGCATTAATTTCTGCACAGTGAGGGACATGACTCCCAGAGATGAGCCTCCCTGACACCGAGTGATAACTACCAGGCTGGTGATACAACTGGAAAAAGACCTTGAATAAAAGGGGGGAAAGATAAAGACAAATGAGTTTATAGGGCTATGAGATTTCAGAGTGAGTTTGGAAGTCATCAGACAGGTAACAGTTATGCACATCTCAGCAGGATCTCATAGACAATCAAAGTGGATACTACCCCAAACAATGGTGCTCCTGAGGAATACAGAGACCCCAGATCTTGTGGTCATGGTGGATAGCTCTGGAGTTTCACACCTTGCCAGTGGGATGTACTTTGGAGATTGTGGCCCCAAGGGTGACAGAGTTGGACTCACATGAATCTTCTCTACACATGTCTCTTCTGTCCCCTTTGTTTGCACTAATGTTGGTGCTGGAATTGGTAGTTGTATGTCCAGGAGACTTGAATCTCCAAACTGTACATGTGCTAGCTGGGCCCTGAGTTTCAAAGGAGCTGCAGTCCTTACTCTCCAGTTCACTGGATTCACCCAGGACAGCTGAAAGTGAGATGAGGATGGACAGCCACCACACCAAGGAACTGAGAGTCTACATCTGCAAGCAAGAGAGCCCATCAATCAGCCATATGTGATTGAAGTCCTCTCTCAATTAGAGGTGGAATGGGAATCACCGTCCCAGAATCCTCAGGATTGGGGAATAAAATATAGACTAGAGGAGACTTACTGAGGTTCTACTGTAGACTTATTGTGATTCTTACAACAGAAGGAATTATATCATTGATGTGAAGACAGTGGCTACTGGAGGTGCTGAAGTCAGGGAGAGGGAAAAGAGTTGTAATACGGGGACATGCTCAGGACTTGGTTTTTTGTTTGTTTGTTTGTTTGTTTTTTGAGATTTTTTTACATCATTTATCTATACAGCTATGTCACACTTTAATATAAGAGAGTTTTTAGAAAAACTTTATTTTTTTGAAGATTTCACTTGAATTTATTCGTATACTTTTCTTTTTTTTATTATGGGTAAAAATCAAAATTCTCACAATACATACAAACATTTGCAAAATGATATATAAATATATATGCATATATGTGTATTTGCTTATGATCTGGATGATATTGTGGTGACAGATAAAGGCCATTATATATCCTGCAATAACCTACAGAATTGAGTGGGAGAGAGTGTAAACTACAATGTAAACTATAATCCATGCTTAGAGACAATGATCCAAAATATGTTCCTCAATTGCAATGAATGTGTCACACTAATGAAAGAAGTTGCTAATGTGGGGAAAAATGGGAGGTCTGGGGACTGGGGTATGTGGGAATCCCTTATATTTTTTATGTAATAATTTATGTAATCTAAGTATCTTTAAAAAAAAATAAACACATGTTTTAAAAAATAAGGTATATTTCATCTGAAAAAAAAAAGTGTATTGTATAAAATGTAAGCCATGATGCAAACCATTGACCACGGCTGATGGATATGTTTCAATATTTATACATCAGTTGTAACAAATGTACCATCCACATGTAAAAAAAAATGAATAGGGAACAGGGAAGAGGGGGAGGATGTTGGGTATAAGGGAGTGCCATATAGTTTGTATGTAAGTTTACTGTGATCTAAAACTTCTTTGACAACAATATAAAAAAAGTAAGACACTAAGGAAGAAATAGAAGAAAATATCACTGTACATAAAGGACAACTCATATTAGAGTGATGAAAGGCAAAATGTTAAAAAAAATTATTTTTAATTTTATTTTAGTTTTAGTTTCTCTAAATTATTATGTATTTATTTCTTAAGTTTAAACCTATCATTATTGTTTAATTTTCTTATTATTTGAATTGGCAATATTCTTGGCTTCATTTTTTGAAGAAGTTTTGGATTACAGAAGGGATAAAACTAGGGCAGGGAAGGGTCAATTGGGTGGGGTGTCAGTGATGGAGGATACATGGGAGGAAGTTCACCTGGACAAACATATAAGGTATATAAATATGTCCAAATATTCATGGGACTTTGCCACAGTTGGTAGATAATCATACAACTGACTTATTATTGAATTCTCATCCTGGGGAGCTCTACCACATTTTCTAATGGAACAGCAACAACTTCCAAAGTGCAGGGGCAATGATTAGTTGAGAAAGATAATCAATAGAGTCTTGATATTGTTGACTATGCTTAGATGCCTTTTGCTCTTGAATTTGCAACTTAGCCTAGTGTTGTAGAGTGCCTAAGTGTTATCTCCTAAAAGCCTCCTTTATGCTCAAGTTTGGCCTTTCTCTAAGCCAAACTCAGCATATAAATGCATTACCTTTCCCTCAGCGAGGGGCATGACACCCAGGGTTGAGCCTCATTGGCACTAAGGGAGTCCAGTGATACAACTGTAAAAAGATTTTGAATAAAAGGGGGAAATGAGTGTATATGGCTAACTTCTCCCCAGTGTGGGACAAGACTTCCTGGCACTGAAAGATTACTACCAAGCACAAATTAGGATTGAAACTGGGAAAAGACCTTGAACAATAAGGGGGTATATTAAATGCAAATGAGTTTTTAAGGCTAAGAGACTTCAAAGTGAATGAAGAGGCCATTCCAGAGGTTACCTTAATGCTTTTCTCAGCAAGTTATCTTTGACAGCCACAGTAAACAGTGCCTCACACAGTACTACTCTAGAGACATCTAGAGACTATAGGCATGACAAGACAAGGTCAGGAATTTGGCATCCTGTATGTGAGCCTAATGTTTGAATATATGTTCCCTAATGTAACATAAATGAGTAACAGTATTTGACTCATTTATAATTTCCCTACACATTCATCTTCTACCCCTTTTATTTGAACCTATAATTAGCACTATGCTCCTTAAATATATGTCCCAAAGACTTAAAACTTCATTCTCTTCATATGCCCATTGAACCCTGAATATTAGCATAGTTGTAACACCTACACTCCAGTTCATTGCCAAGGACAACTAACAAATGGATGGTGATGATGGACAAGTCTCATCACAAAATTCAAAAAGTGTTTACAACAGCAAGTAAGACAGTTGCATGCATTTGCCTCATGGGATATGAGAGCCCTTTCAGTCAAAAACAGGTGGGCATCACCTTCCCCAAATCCTCAAAATAGAAGAATGAACAAACATAAGGGGGGAATGCAACTATGGTAAAAAAACAAACAAACCAAAAACAGACATTATTATTTTAGCAATGGAAGAACTCTTATAATTGATATAAATACAGTGGCAACTAGAGGTTCTATGGGGAAGGAGAGGGAGAGAGAAGAATAGATGTAACATGGGGCACTTTTGGGACATTGGAATTGTCCTGCATGACATTGCAATGATGGACACAAGGCATTATACATTTTCTCAAAACGAATAAAATTGTGTGGTGCAAATTGTAAACTATAATGTAAACTAGAGTTCATGGTTAGTAACAATGCTTCAATATGTGTTCATCAATTGTAATAAGTGTACCCTATTAATGAAAGATGTTAATGTAGGAAAGTGTGGGAGTGGTAGAGGGTGCAGTACATGGGAATCCCCTATTTTTTTCATGTAACATTTACATAATCTAAAGCTCCTTTAAAAATAAAAATATAAAATCATTAATAAATTTTTAAAAAATTGGTGTCTTGGCAATAGTAAATTTAGGTTTAATTGCTTTGGTGTCTTTTGTGATTTTGATTGTATCTTATTTTCTGAATAATATATACCATCAGTAATTACCCTGAAGGACACTGTAGCAAAGCTTGTTCCACTTGTAGTTCTTTTTTAACTGTTGTCATTCCATTCTTTGTCTATTTTCTTCATTTACATTATAACTACCATAACTTCCATGCAAAGTATTATTTTCTACACCAATATTTCCCCTATATTAAATCCTCTGAGTTATACTCTCAGAAACTTCAGAAGAAGAATTCTTTTTGGAAAATGTGATACCATAGTTGATTTTGGAAGGGAAATAGCTTTGTGAATTAGGTGTCTATTGAACACTGAACCCTAATATTGATATGGTATGATATACAAAGTATAGTCTTTAGCATTTATCCAAACTTCTTTGTGTTTCATTAATTTTTATTTATCATATTCATTGGTCCTTCATACTCTTCAAACACTTGCCTTAAGTCATCCTCATCTTATTTTAACATTTTATTTTCCGACATAACGATGTCTTTTCTCCCTTCTCTAGCACATTTCTTAGAGATAAAATTAATAGGAAGCCATTTGGTAAAGGAGAAATTAAATTTTTGGACTCTCAGTCCAACTAATAAAGAACAGAGTTTAGAAGGGTGAATTTATCTGAGTCCAAATGAATAAAGCTTTTAAGCTCTTCAGCTACTCAGAATTCATTAGCACTCTTCTATATTTATTGAAACTCCATAACAAAACAGTAACATCTCTCTCCTCCAATTGGACAAGATGAATCTACAAAGATATAATCATTTTTCTCACATAAGGAGAAGTACAACATAATATTCCCTTTGTAGACATCTGTAGATAATGTTAAGCAAAATGTTTGTTTCTCTTTTTTGGGTACAGTATAACTTGAGGAATCTGTAACATAAAGGTTGAATTGCAAAATTAACTACTAAAATGTATTTTGCGATATAAGAATACTAGAAAATGTAATTATATAATATATATATAAGTATATAAATGTGTTTGTGTGTGCAAACACACACGTAAATACATATATAAATCTAACAAGCAAAAAATATTAACTGTTACAACAGTCTTGTTGCTGCAATTGGTCATGGCATTTTGTTAGTCTTTGTTGCTTACATTATTTGTTGCTTAATTTTTCAATATCTTTTGCATTTGTCTTGATAATTTTAAGAAATTCCTTAGAGAATTCCATGGATAGAGAATATTTTTCATCTCTGTACTCACTGTGATACTTCCCCCAAATTTCCTCTACTCATCAGTATCAATCAATACAATCCCTTAATTATCTGTTTGTTCAATAGAGACGTGAGGAGCCCAAAATTTCCAGATCATAACTTCAATTACTAATTCAATAAAATCACTGCTGTGTTCCCTATTGAAAACATAACCTCTTTGTAAATTAGACCTAGAAAGTTGTGGAGCTGAAAATGGTGGGAGTGGAAGCAAAATTTTTCTAAGTGGGAATTTAGTGTAAAAGTAAAAGCAGATACTTGCATTTACCTCCCTTGATATCCTTGGTATTATTAATATCCCTTGACATCATTCTTGTTATGGAAGAAGCAACATTGGTCAATATGTCCTTAAAGATAAAGACCTAGATTTTCAAGGTGATTTCTCTGAATTGGTATTTTAATGTTCAGTAAGATATTTCTCCTTTCTCTCATACAGCTACAACAATGTACTTTATACATGGTAAGACAAGTGAATTCCTTGGAATTGTATGCACTGCCAAATTTATTTTTATTATGAAATATTACTTGATCAGACACAATGGTAGATGTTTAACAAGATGATAAGGTATTACATATTCATAGGAGGTGCCATTATAACTTGCATCTTACCAAACCTTTTTGACAGGAACATTCAGAAAACTGGATGTTGTAGTGGGAGTGGGATGACAGTTTAAATATTCAGAGAGACATCTAAGTGGTGGATTAGCCAAGAGACCAGGGAATAACAATGTATGTACACATCAGGCTGATATTCAGTGCTGTCTTTTTGTTGGATGATTTTCAAACAACAGCCAACTGATGGATAGATTAAATATAACATGTGTTTGCAAGAATTTGGTACAATTAGAATACTCATGAATTACTGGTTGGTGAAAATCAATACAAACAACATCATACTTTGGAAAATAATTGATGAAAATTGACCATATCATCTCCCAAGTCCCAGAAATCCAATCCTAGTTACACTCTACAGAAATATTTATGTATCACCAAAAAATGTGGACTCCAGAGAACATTGAATAGCCACAAACTTTTTAAAAAAAAGTCAATTTTGTTCATGATAGCACAATCATACAATATTTGTCCTTTTGTGTCATGCTTGCTTTGCTCAACATAATGTCCCCCAGGTTCTTCCATGTTGTCATATGTTTTACAACTTCATTTCTTCTTACTGCTTCATAATATTCCATCATGTGTACATGCAAAACAACATGTTTATCCATTCATCAGTTGATGAACACCTGGGTTGTTTCCAACTTTTGTCTATCATGAATAATGCTGTTATGAACATTGGTGTGCAGATGTCTATTCTTGTCACTGCCCTCGGTTCTTTAAGGGATTTACCTAGAAATGGCATTGCTGGGTCCCATTGCAATTCTATATTCAACTTCCTTAGGAACTGCCTATCAGTCCTACGCGTTGGCTATATCATTCTAACATTGCACCAAATTAAATAAGTAATACTATCTCTTCAAAATGTCTCAAATATTTAGAGTTTTCTGACATTTAAATAGTGACCAATCTAAATAGGTGTGAGATGATACCTCATTGTAGTCTTGATTAGCATTTTCCTAATCTCTTGTGATGTTGAGCATTTTCTCATGTGTTTCTTTACCATTTGTATATATTTTTGAAAGTTGTCTTTTCAAGTCCTTTGCCCATATTTTAATTGGATAATTTGTCTTTTTAATTGTTGATTTGTATGATCTCTTTATATATCATTGATATTAATACCTTATCAAATATGTGATTGCCAAATAATTTCTCCTAATGAGATGGCTGCCTTTTCACCCTTTTGACAAAGCCCTTTCAGGTGCAACTGTGTTTAATTTTTTTTTAATTACTTAATTTTTTATTGTGGATAAAAATCAAATTTTTCACAATACATACCAATATTTGTAAAATGATATATAAATATATATGCATATATGTGTTTTTGCTTACAAAAATGTTTATATATATATATATATATATATATATATATATATATATATATTTTTTTTTTTTAAGAGGTGCTTAACTTGCCTAAATATTACATGGAACCTACAGGGATTCCCATGTTCCCCACCTCCCACAACATCCCAAACAAACATCTCCCACAAGTGCGGCCCATCACCCTCAATGGACTTACAAATCCTGGGGCCTTGCCATCAACCATAGACCACAGTTCACATCGTAGATCACACTCTCTCCCACACAGTTCTGAACGGTGTGTGCTGATTTAAAATTGCCTACAACCGTTACCACAATGGCACTCAGGACAACCTCCAAATCCCAAAGAAGTCACTGTATTTCAACTGCACATCCCCTCCCTGCCCAAAAGTTTCCAGTGGCCACTGGCTCCACCTCACTGTTATAATTTCTTCCATTGCTAGAATCACTATATGTGTACAAAGAATACCATTAAGTCCACTCTAGTCCATTGTTCTTCCCCCAACCCTGAAGGGACTGGGATGGTGATGTCCACTCCACCTCCAAGTGAGAGAGGGCTTATATCCCATGGATATGGTGGGTGGGATGATCCTGCCTGCAGATGCAGGCCCTCCCCATTCCCTGGGCTGGCCATTGCCCATTGTTTTCTCCTCACCAGGTGACTTGGAGGAGTCCAATGAGCTGTAGGGTAGGAGTTTCAGCTCCACCGATATTCCACGCACACCTGGTGCATAGGTAGGCCAGAGGCTCCAGTCTCTGGATGTATACCTAAAAACTCCAGCATCACATATAGGTTTGAATAGAAGGGACTGATGAACCATATGCAGGGAGGACTTATTTGAGTCCAATTCTGTCACTCTCAGGAGCACAGATTCCGAAATAGAGCCCATTGATAAGGCATCAGACTCTGGGGCTATCCCCCCTTATATAAGACCTGTGTGTCTTCAGAGCTCCAGGAGCCCCTCTGTGTGGGGTGATATGCACTTTGATGTTCTATGAGCTCCTACTTTGATGTGCTTAAGCATTACCTCTGGGAGGATCTCCTGACTCTCTTTGAAGTCTCTTAGCCACTTGAACTCATTTGTCTTTACATTTTCCCCCTTTTATTCAAGGTCTTTTTCCAGTTGTGTTGCCAGTTAGCACTTGGTATTAATCCCTCATTGCCAGGGAAGCTCATCCCTGGGAGTCATGTCCCACGTTGCTGAGTTTGGCTGAGAGAGAGGCCACATTTGAGCAACATGGAGGCTCTCAGGTGGCAACCCTTAGGCACCCCATAACAGTAAGCTAAGTTTCAGTTACAAGAACAAAGACTCTTAAGGATAGTCATCAATAACAAGAACTCATCAGTGGGCCATCCTCTTTTGACAGACACTGTCCCAGCCCTCAGAGGACTGTTGCTGCTCCCTTGGAGAATGTGGCAGAGCTCTCCAGGCTAGGAATTCAGATTCCCTCATTTATTGAGTGATGGTCCACCCACTGTGACCATGCCCCATCCTTTGATCTTTTGAATAATTTTGTATATCTTTCATGTATATTCAGATGAACTTACTCCCATGAATCCCCCCTCCCAGATACCCCTCCACCAATAATCCCCTGCAGTACCCATTGTAACCATTCTGTGATCTAAATCTTTCATGAACATGTAGCCCATACAATAATCAAATACACTTAATAGGAAAAAGAAACAACAATGAAAAGCTTACATGCAAGAGACAAACATAAGGAAACTCAGGGGAAAAAAAACAAAAACCAAAAAGACAAACATAAAATCAAACAAAAGACAAAGCAAAACAAAATATAATTTGCGGATTGGGACATTCAAAAAAATGGGGAAAAAAGCAAAAGAAATGCCATTTAAAAAAATATATAGGGAAGCGGCTGTGGCTCAATCAGTAGGGCTCCCATTTACCATATGGGAGGCCCCGGGTTCGGTTCCCGGGGCCTCCTGGTGAAGGCAAGCCTGCCCGCACGGCGTGGTTAGCTGACCCAGCGAGCACAAGCAGCAAGGG
>JAKSZT010028574.1:0-28253 GCA_026826555.1 Tolypeutes matacus | reverse complement strand
CAATTGCATTTGCAAAAAAAAGTGATACATTTAGAATTTATGGGTGGGCATTATAACCATTATTGCTGAGGAAAATAGGTAAATATATATTATAATCATAGCTTGTGTATAAATATGCCTTTTTAGTAATAAAATCTTAACTCCTTCTCTATGAGATATAACTCACAGATCCCCATCACTAAATATGCTTTATATTTTGGGCCAAACATTACTTTTAGACTATTTCAAAATTGAATTTAAAAAAAGAATAAAGTCTTTTACTTTGAGAAAAATCATTCATTTTCATTGGTTTATTTCCTTCTTTTCTGTCAAATCAGAATAACTTTAGCACTCATGACATATCAAACAGGATAGTGGAGAAATCTCACAGGCATATTGAACTTGTGAGAAGTACAGTATATCTTGGGGGAAAAAAGTGGATGAAAGAGATAAAGGGGGTTATAATATAAAAATTATGGGAGACTTTGCCCTGCACGATGTTCAACCCAATGCTAGAATGTGCATTATGTATGAGTTATTATTCTGCTCTTTCAGCTGTGAGGCATCTCTAATAGCATAGCTAACTTGCTGGGCTGGATGCACGAATCTCATCTTTATCATTTATCATTTGATGACTGTGAAAAATTGCCTATTTAGTTTCATTTTAATATAACATGTATTATCTTTTCTTAAAAATCTTACTTAAACTTATCAATAAGGAAGAGGTGAAAGGAAATCTTCCCAAGCATAGTTCTCTTCCGATATCTTATGGATGGAGAAATAGTGAAAGAGATATGTTGGATGCACACTTTGATATTTAGAATTTGGCTTTTAAATGTATAATCAAATTATACAGAATTATGTGCAAATTCTCTCTAATTTGCCTTTCTTTAACTGCTTTTTGCGAAATATTTCACAATAAATATAGGAGAGTCTCTATAAATTCAAGAACATACCTTGAAATCCCTTCTTCCACAATTTAAACTTGCCATTCTTGTATCATTCCACTCAGTAATGCTGTGTAACTGGACAATTCAAAACTTTTGGCTTATTCAAAAGTGCTTAATTCTTGTTTATGTGTCTGTGGATTAGTTGGGGTTCACCTTATCTAGGCTGGGCATTGCTGGGAATAATCACAGTTGTCATGTTGAGTTCAGGTATACTCCATGTAATTCTCTCCTTTCATCATTTTATTTGTTCTTACATTCTCCTTCAACTCACTCTTTCCTATTTTTTCCTTTCAACCTGCAGAACTCCTTTTAGTATTTCTTGAAAGGCAGGATTCTTATTCATATACTCTCTCAATTTCTGTTTATCTGTAACTATTTTGAACTCTCCATCATTTTTGAATACCAGCTTTACTGGATAGAGAATTTTGGCTGGAATTTTTTTTCTTTTAATACCTTAACTATGTCTTACCACTGCCTTCTTGCCTCTATGATTTTAGATGAGAAATCAGCACTTAATCATATTGAGCTTTCCTTGTATGTGATGGTTCTCTCTTCTCTTGCTGCTTTCAGTATTTTCTCTTTGTCTTCAGCATTACACAGTTTGACAAGATTATGTCTTGGACCAATCCTCTTGGGATTCATACTGTTTGGGGTAGGCTGTGCTTCCTGGACATGTGCAGCCATCTCCCACAAAATGGCTGGGAAGTTTTTGGCCATTATTTCCTCCAACACTCCTTCTGTCCCTTTCCCTTCTCTTCTCCCTCTGGAATGCATATAATGCATATATTTGTGTATTTCACATTGTGGTTCAAGCTCAAGTCTCTGCTGGACTCTTCCTTTTTGTATATCTGTTTTACTATCTAATTTCAGAAGGACTGTCTTCCACATTGCTATTTATTTCCTCTTCCTGTTCACATCTGCTGTTATGTGCTTCCAGTGTATTTTTGATTTTTCAGATTGTGTCATTCAACACCATCATATCCATTATCTTTCAATGTATGTTTACACTTTCTTCAGTATGTTCTCCTAGTGTCTTCTTGGTATCCTTAATCTCTTCCTTCACTTCAAATGCAAAACCATTGTAAAAGACAAAGATGATCACTACATATTAATAAACAGAGTAAGCTTTCAAAAAGAAATAAGAATCATAGACATTTATGCACATAATGAGGGTGCCTTAAAGTACATGAGACAAATACTGGAAAATATAAGTGGAGAAATAGATGCCTCTACAGCTTTCATAGAGAACTTCAAAACACCATTATTATCATTATACAGAACATCTTGACAGAGAATTAATAAAGAAACAAAAACTTTGAACAATACATTAGAGGATTTGGACCTAAGAGTCATACACAGAACAATATAATACAGTGGGATTTAAATTCTTCTTGAGTGTCCATGGATCATTCTCCAAGATAGACCACATGTTTGTTCACAGAAAAAAATTTCAATAAACTCAGAAAGATTGAAATCATAGAAACTAATTTCTATGGCCTACAATAGAATGAATCTAGGAATCAGTAAGGGCCAGAGAACCAGATTAGGCACAAAGATATGGTAGTTAAACAGCACATTATTAGAAAAACAGTGGGTTTTGAGGAAATTTCAAAAGAAATCAATAATTACCTTAAAATGAATGAAAATGAAAACACAATAAATAAAACCTATGGGACACAGCAAAGCTGTACTAGGAGGGAAATTCATAGCCATAAATGTGTATATCAAAAAAAGAAGACAGAGATAAAATAGAAAACCTAACTGCACAACTGGAGTAATTAGTAAAAGAAAAACAAACTAACCACAAAGGAAGTAGAAAGAAGGAAACAAAGATTAGAGCAGAACTAAATGAAATAGGAAATAAGAAAGCACCAGAAAAAAACACACACACACAATCTGGTTCTTCAAGAATATCAATAAAATTGATAAAAAAGAGAAAAGATTTAAATACACAAAATAAGAAATGAGGAGAGGATATTACCACTGACCCCACAGAAATAAAGAGTATCATAAGAGGATACTTTGAAAAATTATATTCCAAGAAGAAAGACAATTTAAGGTAAATGGACACATTCCTACAAATACACAAGCAGCCTACACTGACAAAAGAAGAAATTGATGAACTCAACAAACCAATCACAAGAAAAGACACAAAATCAGTCATCAGAAACCTCCCAACTAAGATGAGCCCAGGACCAGATGTCTTCACAAGTGAATTACCAAACATTCCAGAAGGAACTATCACCAGTCCTGCTCAAACTCTTCCAAAAAATAGAAGTAGAAGAAACATTACCTAACTTGTTCTATGATGACAACATCACCCTATTACCAAACACAAAAAAATATGGCACAAGAAAGGAAAATTAGACACCAATGTCTCTAATGAACCTAGATACTAAAATGATCAACAAAATACTTACTGATCATATTTGACAACACATCAAACAGAATGGGATTCATTCTGTGTATGGATGGATGGTTCAACATAAGAAAATCAATCAATGTAATACACCACATAAACAGATTGAAAGAAAAATAATCACAAGGTTATTCCTATATATTCAGTAAAAGCATTCAACAAAATACAGCAACCTTTCCTGATAAAAACACTGCCAAAGATAGGAATAGAAGGAAACTTTCTGAATGTGATAAAGGGTATAGATGAAAAACCTAACAGTTAAAATCATATACAGTGGTGAAATTCTAAAAACTTTCCCTCTAAGAGAATAAGACAAGAAACCCATGAACACTGCTACTATTTAACATTATGTTAGAAGTACTTGCTTGAGCACTAAGGCAAAAAGGATATAAAAGGCATTCAAATTGGAAAGGAAGAAGTAAAAATTTCACTGTTTGCAGACAACATGAACTTATATATAGAAAGCCCTGAGAAATCTGATACAAAGATTCTAGAACTTATAAATGATCAATAAAGTTGCAGGTTATAAGATGAGTTCATTCAAATCAGTAGCATTTCTGTACACCAATAATGAGGACGCTGAGGAGGAAATCAAGAAAAAAATACCATTGACAATAGTAATTTAAAAAATCAAATATCTAAGAATAAACTTAAGTAAAGTTATAAGTGACTTACACAGAGAAAACTTCATAGCCCTGTTAAAGGAAATCAAAGAAGAACTAAATCAATAGAAGAATATTCCCTGTTCATGGTTAGGTAAAATAATCATCATTAAGATGTCTATCATACCCAAACTATTCTACAAATTTAATGTAATACCAATAAAAATCACATAGTATTTTTTATTGAATTGGAAAAAGTAACTATGAAATTTATTTGGAAGGGCAAGAGGCCCTGAATAGCCAAAGATATATTGAAAAGTAAACGTTATATCAGAGGAATCACACTACCTGACTTTACAACAAACTACAAAGCTACAATGGTAAAACTGCATGCTATTGGCCCAAAGATAGACATATCAATGAATGGAACCAAATTGAGAGTTCTGATATAAATCCTCACATATACAGTCATCTGATATTTGATAAGGCCACCAAGCTCACTCAACTGGGAGAGAATGGAATTGTCAACAAATGATGCTTGTAGAACTGGACATCCATTTCCAAAAGAATGAGAAAGGAACACCATCTCACACCTTATACAAAAATCTACTCAAGATGGATCAAAGATCTAAATATAAGAGCCAAGACCATAATGACCTCAGAAGATAATGTAGGGTAGCATCTACAGGACAATGTAATAGGAAATGGTTTCATAAACTTCACACCCAAAGCACAAAGAGCAAAAGAAAAAATAAATAAATGGGATCTCCTAAAAATTAAAACCTTTTGCACATCAAAGGAGTTTTCCAAGTAAGTGAAAAGTCAGGCAACCAATGTAAGAAAATATATCTGATAACCTAATATCCAACACATATAAAAAAACTTATTTATCAAAAATAAAAAAAACAAACAACTCATTTAAAAAAAGGACAAGTGATTTTAACAGACACTTCTCCAAAGAAGAAATACAAATATCTAAAACTATACGAAAAGATTTCAACATCACTAGCTATTATGGAAATGTAAATCAAAACTACAATGACATAGCATCTTTTTGTTTGTTTGCTTGTTTTAAATTTATTTCTATTTTTTTAAAGATACTTAGATTACATAAATGTTACACAAAAAAGTTAGGGATTCCCATATGCCCCACCTCCCATACCTCCCACAACGTCCCACATAAAGATCCTTCATTCGTGTGCCACATTAATTGCAAATGATAAAGACATCCTGGGGATTTGGCAATAAGCATGGACCATAGTTCACATTTGAGGATACACTCTATCCAGTACGATACCAGTAGGTTCACTCTAATCCATAGATCTTTCCTCCATCCTGAGAAGTATGGGATGGTGATGTACACTCCACCTCCAAATGAGAGGGGGCTTATATCCCATGGGGAAGATGGATGGGATTATCCTGCCTGCAGCTGCAGACTCTCTCCATTCCCTGGGATGATCATTGTCCATCATCATCTCCCCACCAATTGTCCTGGGTGAGTCCAATGAGCTGTGGATTAGAGGTTGCTGCTCCACCAAGGTTCCTTGCCCAGCTGGCACATGGACAGCCCAAAGTCTCAAGTGCTTGGACACACACCTAAAAAATCCAGCACCAAGTATAGGCTTGAATGGAAGGGACCAGTTAGCCATATGCAAGGAAGATATAGTTGAGTTCCAACTCTGTAACTCTCAGAAGCACAACTTCCATAGTAGGTGTAGCTGTTTGGCAAACTGATGTAATTATGAATGCCAAAAATATAATTGGATCATGCTTGTAAACTGATCTGTTAATCCGGGCATGATTAAGTTATGATTAGGGCATTGACTGGGCCATGTCAGTAGGGCTTTGAGCCCCACATCTTGGTGGGTGGGGAATCAAATATAAAAGGCATGGCAAGAATAGAGTTGAAGCAGTTTTTGAGAAGCAGTTTTGATGTTGGAGTTTTGATGTTGGAGAGAAGGCCCCATGATAAGAGAAGTGAGCCGTACACCTGATAGTCTAGAGCTGACTTTGTGGAGGAACCAGAGGAGCTCAGCCTGGAGAGAAATGCAGCTCTGGGAAGAGAGGAACCCAAGAAGACCAAACCCTGGAAATATCAGCAGCTGTCTTGCTCCTACACTTGGCAATGGACTTTGGTGAGAGAAGAAACTTAATGCTTTATGGCCTGGTATCTGTGGACTTCTACCCCAAATAAATTCCTTTTATAAAGACCAACCCATTTTTGGTATTTCACTTTCACACCCCTTTGGCTGACTAATACAGTAGGGCTCAGTGGCAAGGCACCAAACTCTGGAGCTATCTTCCCTGTCATGGGACAAGGGTATCCCCAGAGCTCTCAAACACCCACTATTTGGAGTGATATCCACTTTGGAATTCTATGAGATCCTACTGAGATGTGCATACTTAACACCCATTAGAATAGCGGCTATTAATAAAACATTGGCTTATAAGTGTTGGAGTGGATGTGGAGGAATGGGAACCCTCATCCACTGCTGGTGGGAATGCAGGATGTTCCAGCCATTGTGGAGGACAGTTTACCATTTCCTCAAAAAACTAAGTATAAACCTGCCATATGAGCCAACAATTTCACCAGAAGAATTTAAAGCAAGGACACGGACAGTTCTTTGAACACCAATGTTCAAAGTGGTATTATTCACTATTGCCAAAAGTTGCAATCAACCCAAATGCCCATCAACAGATGTATGGAGAAACAAAATCTGGTACATATATACTATATATATATATATTGGTATATATTACTCAGCTGTAAGAGGAAATACAGTACTCATATACTGGATAACATGGATGAATCTTAAGGACCTTATGTTAAGCAAGCCAGGTATTGAAGGACAAATATTATATGACCTCTTTCATATAAATTAAGCAGGCTTAGAGAGCTAGAGTTTGGAAGATAGGTATACAGGAAATAGGGAGAAGAGAGTTGTGAGCCAACACCCATATGGATGAAATCTATGATGGAAGGTGGAAGTGACTAGTTGTGCAGTGAAGGGACAATACAGGGGTGTAGTGATACTATTGGGTTGGGTGGTGCAAGGTTGAGAGGGGGAGAGGGTGGAGAGTATGTGTTAGATGATTCATGGAACTAGGGGAAGGGTTAGGGGAAGAACAGGAACACTGGGGATTGGTGGGTACATGGGTGAAACTACAATGTATAGAAAGCTCTTTTGGAAATATGACAAGGAGGGGTTACTGGTTTACAGTGTTGGATGGGGGAGCATTTTGGACAGGGCACACCTTGGATATTCTTCAAGAGAATGTGCAAGTGATCATTTTGTCATAGTGTGTTGTATCATTGGGTGAAGTCCCACATAATGAGTGGGAAGGAGTTGGATTCCCATCCTAGGGAGGCCTGAAATATTTCCAAACAAAGGGTAGGGTGTCTCTTGAGAACATGGGAGGTTCCTACTAGGGGAAGACAGACTAATGTGTCTAGCCATCAGCATTGTGGCAAATACCTATGAATCTTGTCCGTCAAGTAGTGGAGCCTGGCAGGCACTCAGGGACCCAATGGGAGGGGAAGGGAAGGTACAGATGGAACAGGGGTTATTTAAGGGGCAGTGAAAGTGTTCTGCAGGATCTTGCAATGATGGATACAGGCCTTGTTAAAATTCATAAAAAATTTATAAAAGTATAAGGTCTGAAATGTAAATCATAATGTAAACCATTTTTTTTAAAGATTTTATTTATTTATTCATTTATCCCCCCTTGCTGCTTGTGTTCGCTGGGTCAGCTAACCAAGCCGTGCAGGCAGGCTTGCCTTCACCAGGAGGCCCCGGGAACCGAACCTGGGTCCTCCCATATGGTAAACGGGAGCCCTACTGATTGAGCCACAGCTGCTTCCCAATAATGTAAACCAGTAAACATGGTTAGTAAGTATGTTTCAATATTTGTACATCAGATGTAACAAATGTACCATCTACATGTAAAAAGGTTAATACTATGGGAAGGAGGAAAAGGGGAAGGATGTTGGGCATATTGGAGTCCCCTATATTCTGTATGTGACTTTACTATGAGCTAAAACTTTTTTGAAGACAAATAACTTGAAAGAAAAAAAAAGACACTGGGGAATAAATGGAAGAAAATGCCACTGTACATACAGGACAAAAGATAGTGATGAAAGGCAAAACATCAAATTTTTTTTTTATTATTTTTCATTTTTTAAAATATTTTCATTATTTTTTAATATCACAAATTCTTTTTTTAACTTTATTTTAGTTTTCTAAATTAATATATATTTTAATTCTTATGTTCAAACCTATCATTATTTCATTTTCCTATTAATAGTATTTGTTGATATTCTTGGATTCAATTTTTAAAAATTTATTCCCCCCCCCTTGTTGTTTGTGCTCACTGTCTGCTTTCTGTGTCCATTCACTATGCGTTTTCTCTGTGTCTGCTTTTCTTCCTTTCTTGCATCATCTTGCTGTGCCAGCTCTCCATGGGTGTATGCTGTCAGCTCTCCACAGGCATGTGTGTGGGCCATCAGCTCTCCACGGACATGGGCTGTCAGATCTCCATGGGCATATGCCAGCTTATTCTCACCAAGAGGTCCCGGGAACTAAACCCAGGCCCTCCTATATGGTAGATGGGAGCCCAACCACTTAATCCACATCTGCTTCCCTCTTGGCTTTATTTTTGAAGAAGTTTTGGACACAGATAGGTTACAACTGTAGCAAAGCAGGATCATTGGTGTGAAGTGTCAGTTAGGGGAGATACATGGGAGGAAGTAGACCTGGGCATACATAAACAGTATATAAATGTGTTCTGCCACAGTGGGTAGAGATTCACACAACTGAAAGAATGTTGAATTTCATTCCGGGGGAGCTCTGCCACATTCTCTAATGGAACAGCAACAATCCCCCAAGTACAGGTGCAATGACTAGTGAAGAAAGATGGTCCATTGATGGGCCCTTGATATTAATGATTATGTTTATGAGCCTTTGCTCTTGAAATTGCAACTTTACCTAGTGTTGTAGGGTACCTAAGAGTTACCTATGTTTAGCCTCCTAGTTGTTCAAATGTGGCCTCTCTCTAAGTCAAATTAATCATATGAATGCATTACCTACCTGCCAGCATGGTACATGACTCCCAGGGATGAGCCTCCCTGGCACTGAGGGATTACTACCAAGCACTGGCTGGTGATATAAGTGGAAAAAGATCTTGAATAAATGGGGGAAAATGTAAAGACAAATGAGTTTATGTGACTAAGAGATTTCAGAGTGAGTTGGGAGGTCATCTGAGTGGTAACGCTTATGCATGTCTCATCAAGATATCATAGACTGCCACACTAGATAATACCCCCAAATAGTAGGGCTTCTGAGAGCTCTGGAGGCATCCAGGTCCTCCAGTCATGGCAGATATCTCTGGAATTTGGTGCCTTGCCATTGGCTCTACATTGGACTTTGTGCTCCTGAGTGTGACAGAGCTGGACTTGGATGTGACTTCTCTACACATGCCTCTTCTATCCCTTTTATTTGAACCTATGGTTGGTGCTGGAGTTGGTAAGTGCACGTCCAAAAGACCTGAATATCTGGGCTTTCCATATGCAAGCTAGGCCCTCAACCTCAGTGGATTTGCAACCCTTACTCTACAGCTCATGGGACTCACCCAGGACAACTAAGAAGGAGATGATGATGAACAACACCCATCCCAAGGAACTGAGAGATTCTACAACTGCAAGCAGAGAGTCCCATCCATCATCCATATGGGATTGAAGGCCCTCTCAATTAGAGTTAGAGTGGACATCACCATAACAGAATCCTCAGGATTGGGAAATAAAAAATGGACCAGAGTGGGCTTACTGGTATTCTAGTACATATTTATTGTGATTCTAGCAATGGAAGAAATTATATCATGGATGTGGAGACAGGGGCCACTGGAGGTGCTGAAGTAAGGGAGAGGGAAAAAGATGTGTAATATGCAGGCATTTTCAGGATTTGGAATTGTCCTGAATTATATTGCAATGAGAGATACAAGCGATTATATATCCTGCTATATCCTACAGAATTGAGAGGGAGAGAGTATAAACTACAATGTAAAGGATAATGTATGCTTAAAAAATGTCAATGCTCCAAAATGTGTTCATCAACTGCAATGAATGTACCACACTAAGGATAGTAGTTGTTAATGTGGGGAATAGTGGGAGATGTGGGGAGTGGGGCATATGAGAATCCATTATATTTTTTTATGTTGCATTTTATGTAATCTAAGTAACTTTTAAAAATAAAGATATATATTTAAAAAGAACAAAGTTTGGGTTCTACTGATCCCCTTTGTGGTATTTTTATTATCAATTTCATTCATTTCTTTTCTTATCTTTATCCATGCAGCCTACCTCCCTCTTTCCTTCATCCTTTTCTAACTTCTCAAAGATAGGTTATTTTATATTATTTTTTTCTTTTCTAATAAAAGCACTTGAAGCGATACGTTTTTGTGTAAATTCTACTTTGACATCATCCCATGAGTTTGATATGTAATATTTTCATAATCATTCCATTTTAAGTATTTTTAAGTTTCCATTATGATTTCTTTTTTAAATCATGAATTATTTAGAAATGCTTTAAAATTTCCAAATATAAGCGGTTTTTGTCGTCTGTCTTTTAATAATTGACTTTTGTTTTAATTTTATTATGATCAGATATTGAGGCCATTATTATGTGATTCATTGAAATTTGTTGAGGTTTTTTTTTTGTAGTTTAGATATGTGGCCAATTTTTGTTAACTGTTCCATGTGAAGAATATATATATTCTACTTGTTTGGTAAAAGTTTACTTATATCCATGAATCAAGCTTTTTAGATATACTGTTTAAATTATTAATTATCTGTTGTCTACTTGACAAACCAATCAGAGAATTGTAATATTTCCCTACAGTTTTATCAATGTTGTTACATATTTTGATGCTATTTATAATTATAACTTTCCAATAAATTAAACAGTTTATCAATAAAATAAAATATTTTATGCTTCAGAGAACAGAAATATAACCACTAAATAGAAGGCACAAGGAGGTATATTTTTCACAGTTTTGCACTATGAAATAAATTTCTTCATCTGGAAAATGAGAAATAGTGTCATTTATTTTCATTAATGAAGGCTTCTTTTTCATAAAGTCAGTCCCCCATCTTCTGAGAGTAGATTCTCTAAGCTTACCTGATGGAGAATGACTATGGGAAACTTTTGTAACTGAGAAAATTTTTTTAATATCACTGGTGGAAACTTGAGTAGTATTTCACATGCTCTCCTTCCAGGATTTTGAGTAATGAACATAGCATGTTTTACTTTCTTAGGGACTTCAGACATGCAATATCAGTAATATTTCCCCATAATTTCAAATATATTAGAGCAAATAAAGAGAAGGGTATTTTGTAACATGTCTTTATTTCTGTTTTTCAGACCAGTTCAGTTTCATCTCTCTTTGTGTTGGTAAGCAGAGCAGATGGGGATATATATGCAAAGTAAGGATCTTTGGATTCCAATGGCTCACTGACCTCTTAAACTCTAAGAAAATAAAAGTTCTACTCCTAATAATTTCAAAGTCAAGTTTCCTGGACAGTGACCACTGGTTGCATAAAAATTACTGTAGAAACTTTTTAATAATACAAATTTTTATGTACCACTTAACCTGGCCTACCTAATCAGAATCTCTTATTTTAGGTTCTGTTATCTGTTTAAAAATCTCTTAGGATGATGATTCCAATTGTCAGCCATGCTGAAGAAGTGCTAATGAAGTCTTCATTTTTAAATTGAGGAAATGGAGACCCATACGCAACAGTAATGTCCATACTGGAAAAATAGTTATGGATTTGTGTGATCTCAGGGCAAAGGAATTTGATTTCTTGAGTATAACTTCTAAATCAGAGTTCTTGCTGTTTTTGAAATCTTTCCTATCTTCAATTCTTCAACAGAATGTACATTCCTTAAACAGTAACTATATGTAGTCCTTAACTTAAGTAATGTTTACACAGACACACAGAGGCACATGCACACGCACCACAACCATATACATAAACAGTACTGGATAATCCAATTGAAAAAGGCTACAGTAGCTGGATAATCCATTGCAAAAGACAATGGAACAATAGCAGAGTGGTAGTCAGTGATAAGTTCACCTGCTAGAGAAGCAAAATCCAGGTGTGTCTTATGGTAAAGGAAAAACATATCATTGAGGCAAGTGTCAGTTCACGTGAGAAGGCATACTTTTGTTTCTCCAGGAGTCTTTCTGGAATTCAGAGGTAGAAATTCCGATTAGGTAAGTCTGCAAAGCAGTGAGAAATGGCTCACTATATTCATTAGAGCCATTTTTTAAAACATTGGAATAAATATCATTTATCAACCATAACTGACAGTAAATTGTTTTTGCTCCATTAATTTGAGTCACAGTAATGTATTCTTCAGTGGTGACTGTTCTTAGTCGGTTCTTCAATTTCTCTGTCAGTCATGTTGTATTAATAGGGACTCTAGCTACAGAGTAGAGGTAAAGATTAAAGTCCAGGTAACTGAAGCATATTCATGGGAGTTACATTTAAAAGAGAGATCTAAAAGCTAAATTTATTCAATGTCCTAGAATGGGCAAAGAAATTGAGCTCAAAGAAAGGAAAAGTATTTTTCTTTGACCAGAGAATAAAATGTCTTTTGTCTTGTAAACTTGTTTTATCCCTTTTACATTCATCTCTCTCCTCCCCTCTCAATCCAATCTTACTAGTTTTGGTTTCTCAGGAATCTTTGTTTGGGAGCACTTATATCACAATACTTCAATTCAGAGCACTGCCACTTTTATGTATTCTACCTTTCAGGTAATATATACAAAATGAGAGCATAATATGTCACAGTATCCTTTCCACTCTGTAAAGAAAGTCACATAAAGGCAATAATGCTGAGTGGGGTCCTGATGATATTCTTCCTTTAATAAAATTTAACTGGCCTAACTATTTTAGAAAAATTGTCTGATTACTAAATATTAGAGTGAATGTAATAATAATGATGATAAACATTGCATCTGTAAATTGTGTTGAGTTCTCATTTGTTCCTGCCCAAAACACTGTGTGGTTATTATTGTCTTCATTGTGCTCATGAGTTAATTAAGGCTGAGAAAACTTTAGGTCATTAACTTAAAGTATTATTACTTCAAACTATTTGCCATTAGCCTCCCAGAAATGTTTCTTGATCAACAGTTTCTTCATTGCATTCTTCACTTCTGCATTTCTCAATGTATAAATCAGGGGATTTAACACAGGGATTATAATGGTGTAAAAGACAGCCACCAACTTATCCTCTGAAAAGATAGTATTGGGGCACATGTACATAAAGTACAAAGACAAAAAAAGATGATGACCACAGCAATATAGGAGCCTGCCCTCTGTGGACTGCTTCCTCAGGGTTATCAGGTTGAGAGTATAAGAGATTAGCAAGATACTAAAACTCACTAGAGTGATGGCCCCACTGTTGGCTGTTGGGACAACACCAACATCATCTTATCTGCACAGGCAAGTTTAAGTAGAGGGTAGATGTCACAAAAGTAGTGATCAATCTCATTGGGTCCACAAAAGGATAGGGGGACTACAAAAGCCACCTGGATAATGGAGTGTAAGAACTCACCTGTCCAGGTCCCCAGCAACATTTTATGGCATCTGTCCCTGTCCATGATGGTCATATAGTGTAGGTGTTTACAGATGGCCACAAAACTATCATAAGCCATTAAAGTGAGAATGAAGATCTCAGTACAATCAAAGAAAAGTGTCACAAAGAGTTTAATATATAGCCAAAGTAGGAGATGGTTTTACTCTTGGCTAATAAGTCAACAATCATTTTAGGAACTGTCACTGAAGAGTAACAAATGTCCACAAAAGACAAATAATTAAGGAAAAAGTACATAGGAGCCTTGAATACATTGCCAGTGCAAACTGTAAACATGATGAGGTTTCCCAAAATATTGACTGTATAGAAGAAAGAAAATACCACAAACCAAACTTCTTCAAACTCCAGGTTCTGAGAAAGGCCCCAGAAAATGAATTCAGTTACGTTATTGATTTTTTTCCATGGAATTAATCCAGTAAGGAAAATTCCTGAGAAAATTTATTTATCTGAAAGAAAAATAAAAAGAATCCCAGCATTGTTTCTAATGTTGAACAGTCAGAGTCACATTAGTGGATAGTGGAAAATTTTTACTTATTGCTCCTTGGTACAAAAACTTAAAGACATGGAGGGCATTTATTCTAATCATCTTATTGCCACACAACAATCAATTCATTGTCTTCAGATAAGGAAGCAAAATCCAAATAGATAAAGTGAATCCTCTAAGTCACTAAGTCACCCACCTAAGAATCCCATGTCCCTCACCTGTTTTTAAGGTTGAATCACCTGTTTCTTTTTTCCTAAATATTTATTTCATTTTTATTATGTATAAGATAACCTAATTTTGAAAAAAACTTGTGATTGGGGATATGGTAATATTTCTATATGTGTAATAGTTCGCCTCTTTTTGACACAGACATGGAAATATATGCCCATATTCTTCCTCTCTGAATGCAGCCATCCTCCTCACTGCATTCGTCAGTAAAGACTCAAGTAATTGAGACTGAGTGAATTTTGCTGGTTTTCATATTTATAAAACTCAGATCTTTGGGCACATCAGATTAATAATCTATTTGGTTTCAAGCATTTTACAGTGAGGAGATGGCATAGCATAGTAAAATGATAATCGAAATTATACAAACCTTAATCATACAAACCTGATTAAATGGGCAATAATCTTGGTTGAATCATTTAATATCCTGGGGCTTCTTTTTCCTTATTTATGCAATTAGTGAGTTATTATTTCACTAACATCTCTATCATTCTAAGAGTTCTTTCTACCATGATATAAAATCACTTGTCAGCCTGAAATAGCCACATAATCCTCATAAAGAGGTAGAGATGAGATAAGATAAAGCAATATAAAAGCTGCAGAAGACAAAAGCTGTTTCCTCAAATCAAGCCACAGATATAAAAGTTTCCTCTAATTATATGTTAAGCTATGGTTATACAGTATCTTATAATCATTGGGAATTTTATCCATTTGAGGCCACATCTCCCCAACTTCATGTCAAGTTTAGTGCCTAACAGTTTGAAATGAATTGTGCTGTAATCTACACCTTTGCAGCCTAGTACTTCCAGTTTTGGAGGAAACTTAGAGGTGGCATATCCTTGGGTCTGCAGATCAGAGTAGATGGAGTAGTAACTAAAAATATGTCTTCTCTTATGCAATGCAAAATAATAACCACAATGACATAATTCAGATTTAGAGTTCAAGCACATCCCTCTGCTTTTACATCCTGAATCCCTTTTGGCTTTTCCCTCAGAAATTAAAAAATATACTATTTCCCCACTGAGTGAACCCTTCATTTTAAAGGAGCTCCAACCATAGCTTGTTTTAACAACTGTGAATATTTGCCTTAAATTCAGCCAGCAGAAACTGGGCATTTTTGTACGGGCCTGAAGTGTAACATAGTGTCCGTACCACAAGGTCTTAGAAGAGGAGAAAGAAGTCCTGTTTTCTCCTTGAATAAATATCCAACTCAAATGAAAGTTTCAAACATGATAATGTCTCACTCTCCTTTGAAAGGATAAAACTTTTGAATGACATTTTCTTAAATACATTCATGCTATTCTATATCATAATCATGAAAGAATACACATTATTATCTTATCAGCTTCCTCTTAAATTTACTCTCCTTTGCTTCTGGAACAGTGTCTTGCAAATATATTACATGTGCTCAAAATACAGCAATTGAATTGAATTGGCTTTTTCCATAAAACTTCTATATAGATTATAAAATACAGATTTAAAAGAAAATCTCACCAGTATTTTCAAGGACTTCAGATTTGCTTTATTTTTCTATTTCTCACTGAGATAATTTGAGAGCAGCTGACCAAAATAAAGTAGGAATTGTGCCTTCAGAATTGCTTTATGATTAGTTCCAGAGAATCTTTGGAATTGATTTGTGAATAGTTTGTACCCACATACTTGGGGATTGGATGGAATCAGCCTTTGTTGGTCCAGCTTCTGTCTCTGATTGTGATCTACCATTTCTCCACATTTTTGACAAAAAATGGCCTTTTCTCTGATTCTTAGAAGGTCTATTTAAAGAGATGATGCAAAATGATAATGACCTTTGGAAAACATTTCCCCCAAAGTCTCTTTCCTTAGCTGGAAACATATCAAAGACTTAACAATGAGCTTTAATCTCTTTTTGACTTTTCACTCTAAAATACATGTATATTTTAATTTGCTTTGTGAAATTTAAAACCCAATGAATTCTCATATTAAGGGGTCTAACACTAATTCAAAACATTTCATCAAACATTTGAGATTTATCTGATTATATTATATATATTTTTTATCAAATTAACATATATCTATATTTATGAATCTATAAAACTCTGTTTTAGGGATATTTATGTGTTGACGTTGAATTATTCCACTCTTAAAAAGTTCCACTTGAGGACTTCCAGGAAGATGGCAGACTAGTAAGACATGGGAATCTCTTCTCCAGAAAAATAGCTAGAGGACAAGTTGAAACAACCCAAAAAAAGATCTTCTAGGGTTTAGGACAGCAGGTAAAGACACCACCCAGAGGAGAGAGGGACAGAAGAGGGAAATTGCGACTACAGAACTGTGAGTTGCAAGTAGCAGCTTCTGCTGCTGCCGGCACCCTCCCCCACACTCTTCAGAATTCTCAGGCCCCTGGGTCTGTGACCACAGACAAAGTGGGCTTCAGGGATCTGCCACTCCTGGAAAGGGGAGAGAGAGAGACACAGCCTTAGGCTGACTCAGGTTCTGACCTGAAATTTGGGCTGCGGAGCCCCACAGACCCTTCCACATGGTGGTTTGCCCTGAGAGCCTGGAAAGGACTGGAGAAATCCGATCCTTGCAACGTCCCTCGCTTCTAGCCTGGACTAATTGTTGAGGACACCACAGGAGAGGGGAGAGAGAGCCTGGGGCTGACCCTGCTTTGGACTCCCAAGTTTGGTCTGCCCTGTCCCGAGAGCCCTTCCAGGCTAGGTGGGGCTGTGCCATTGTTTGTCTTGGAGCGTGCAAGAGACTAAAGATATACAAACCTCCCAATCTCCTCCTCTACTAACAGGGACTGATTTTTGAGGATTCAGAAGAGAGTGGAAATATTTCCTAGCTGGGAAAATGGGGGGGGGGCGCTATGAAGAAGTCTGGAGAACTGTCTCAGAAGGTTTGAATTGCAGGGCTCCTAGCCCCCAGACAGGAAGCTCTATCACATTGATCTGGTCAGTGTCACAACAAATACGCTCCGACCAGGCATTGAATTGAGAGCTGCCAACAAGTGCCATCTCCTGGCAGACCAAGGAAGTACACATAAGAAAATTTATAAGTAAGAGAGGCTTTTCCTGGCCTCTATAGCCTACCAATCCAAGGCCCTAGGAAACGACTCTACAAACAAGTAGTGGGTCCAGTGCCCAGTTTTGAGCAACCAGCAGAACAATTCTAACAATCAAGGTTGAGCCAAAAATCAAAGAGCGGTGGTAACTCACAACCTTCTGCCACTAAAACCCCGTAAAAGAGAAAGACATAGAGCATCTAAGTAAACTACAAACTAACCAGATGCCTAAGCACCAGCAAAAAATTATGGTCCATACTAAGAAAATAGAATACATGGCCCAAGAAAAGGAATACAGCAAAGTCCCAGAAGAGATGCAGAATTTGAGAGAACTAATCAGTGCGATGAACACACATTTCCAAAATCAAATTAATGAGATGAAAGAGAATATAGTTAAAGAGATCAATGACATCAAGAAGTCATTGCGCAAACCTTAAGAAGTACTTGAAATCATGAACAGAAAAGTAACGGAGATCATGGGAATGAAAGACACATTAGGTGAAGTAAAAAATACATTTGAAGCATACAACAGGAACTCTAAATGATAGAGGAAAGAATAAGTGATACTGAAGACAGAGCAGCTAAAATTGAAGAGAGAAAAGAACAGAGGGAGAAAAGAATGGAAACAATTGAGCAGGGACTCAGAGAGTTGAATGACAACACAAAATGCAAGAACATACGTGTCATGGGAGTTCCAGAAGGAGAAGAGAAAGGAAAAAGGGCAGAAAGAGTATTTGAGGAAATAATAGCTGAAAATTTCCCAACTCTCATGAAATAAATGAACTTACATGTCCAAGAAGCACACCGTACCCCAATAAGAATAAATCCAAATAGACCTACGCCAAGACACATATTATTCAGAATGTCAAATGTAAAAGATAAAGAGAAAATTCTCAGAGCATCAAGAGAGAAACAAACGATCACGTACAAAGGACGTCCAGTAAAACTTTGTGCAGATTTCTCTTCAGAAACCATGGAGGTGAGAAAACAGTGGTATGATACAATTAGGAAACTGAAAGAGAAAAACTGCTAGCTGAGAATTCTTTATCCAGCAAAACTGTCCTTCAAATATGAAGGTGAATATAAAGTATTCACAAACAAACAGAAACAAAGAGAGTTTGCAAAAATGAATCCACCTTTGCAGGAAATATTAAAGGAAGCCTTAGAACCTGAAAGAAAAAGACAGGAGATGGAGGCTTGGAGGAGAGTATAGAAGAAAGAAAAGCAGAAAGGATAACCAAAAGAGTAAAAAGAGATACAAAAATAAGATGAAATATGAAAACCAAAGAATAAAATGGAGGAAACAAATAGTGCATTTTCAGTAATATCATTGAATGTGAATGGATTAAATTACCCAATAAAAAGATACAGGCTGACAGAATGGGTAAAAAAACATTAGCCATCTATAGGCTGCCTATAAGAAACTCACCTCAGACACAAGGATACAAGCCGGCTGAAAGTAAAAGGTTGGAAAAAGATACTCCATGCGAATAGCAAACAGAAAAGAGCAGGGGTAGCTATACTAATATCAGACAAAACAGACTTCAAATGCAAAATAGTGATAAGAGATGCGGAAGGCCATTATATATTAATAAAAGGGACGATCCTCCAGGAAGATATAACAGTCATAAATATCTACGCACATAACCAAGGTGCCCCAAAATATATGAGACAAACTTTGGCAAAAGTGAACGGAGAAATAGACATTTCTACAATAATCGTTGGAGACTTCAATACCCCTCTCACATCATTAGATAGAACAACTAGACAGAAGATCAACAAGGAAACAGAGAACTTGAACAATATGATAAACAAGTTAGACCTAACAGACATATACAGAACACTGCATCCAAACTCAGCAGGTTATACATTCTTCTCAAGTGCCCATGGATCTTTCTCCAGGATAGACCACATGTTAGGTCACAATACAGCTCTCAAGAAATATAAAAAGATTGAAATTATACAAAGCATCTTCTCAGATCATAATGGAATGAAACTAGAAATCAATAACAGACAGGAAAAAAGGAAATTTGCAAATGTGTGGAGACTGAACAACACACTCCTAAATATTCAGTGGGTCAAAGAAGAAATTGCAAGTGAAATCATTAAATATATTGAGACAAATGAAAATGAGAACACAACATATCAAAACTTATGGGATACAGCAAAGGCAGTCTTGAGAGGGAAATTTATAGCCCTAAATGCCTATATTAAGAAACAAGAAAGAGCTAAACTCAAAGATTTAACTGAACAATTTGAGAAACTAGAAAAAGAGGAGCAAACAAATCCCAAAGCAAAAACAAGGAAAGAAATAATAAAGATTAGAGCAGAAATAAATGAAAATGAGAACAAAAAAGCAATAGAGAAAATCAACAAAACCAAAAGCTGGTTCTTTGAGAAGATCAATAAAATTGACTAACCCCTCGCTAGACTAACAAAGAAAAAAAGAGAGAAGATGCAAATAAATACAATCAGAAATGAAAGGGGGGAAATTACAAATGACCTTACAGAAATAAAAAGAATCATAAGAGGGTATTATGAGAAACTATTTGCCAAGAAACAAGACAACCTGGATGAAATGGACAAATTTCTAGAAACTCATAACCAACCTACACTGACACAACAAGAAATACGAGAAGTTAACAAACCAATCACAATTAAGGAGATTGAATCTGTCATCAAAAATCTCCCAGCAAAGAAATGTCCAGGACCAGATGGCTTCACAGCTGAGTTCTACCAAGCATTTCTAAAAGAATTAACACCAATCCTGTTTAAACTCTTCCAAAAAATTGAAGAGGAGGGAAAATTACCCAACACATTTTATGAAGCCAACATCACCCTAATACTAAAGCCAGATAAAGATTCCACAGGAAAAGAAAATTATAGACCAATCTCTCTCATGAACATAGATGCAAAAATTCTCAACAAAATACTTGCAAATCGAATCCAATAGCATATCAGAAGACTTATACATCACGACCAAGTGGGATTTATTCCTGGTATGCAAGACTGGTTCAACATAAGAAAATCATTCAATGTAATACACCACATTAACAAATTGAAGGAAAAAAACCACAGGATCATCTCAATAGATGCAGAAAAGGCATTTGACAAAATCCAACTTCCTTTTTTGATAAAAATACTTCAAAAGGTAGGAATAAAAGGAAAATTCCTCAATATGATAAAAGGCATATATGAAAACCCCACAGCCAACATCATACTCAATGGGGAAAGACTGAAAGCTTTCCCCCTATGATCAGGAACAAGAAAAGGATGCCCACTGTCACCATTGTTATTCAACATTGTACTAGAAGTTCTAACTAGGGCAATTAGACAAGACAAAAAAATTAAAGGCGTCCAAATAGGAAAAGAGGAAGTAAAAATCTCTGTTTGTGGATGACATGATCCTGTATTTAGAAAATCCTGAAGTATCCACAACAAAGCTACTTGAACTAATAAATCAACTCAAAATGGATCAAAGATCTAAATATAAAAGCCAGGGCCATAAAACTACTGGAAGAAAATGTAGGGAAACATCTTCAAGACCTTGTAGTAGGGGGTGGTTTCTTGGACCTCACACCCAAAGCACGTGCAACAAAAGAAAAATTAGATAAATGGGACCTCCTCAAAATTAAACATTTTTGCACCTCACAGGAATTTGTCAGAAGGGTGAAAAGGCAGCCAACTCAATGGGAAAAAGTATTTGGAAATCATATATCTGATAAGGGTTTAATATCCAGGATATATAAAGAGATGTTACAACTCAACAATAAAAAGACAAATGACTCAATTAAAAAATGAGCCAAAGACTTGAATAGACATTTCTCCGAAGAAGAAATACAAATGGCAAAAAAACACATGAAGAAATGTTCAACATCACTCATGATTAGGGAAATGCAAATCAAAACTACAATGAGATATCATTTCACACCTATCAGAATGGCCACAATGAAAAAGACAGAGAACTACAAGTGTTGGAGAGGATGTGGAGAGATAGGAACACTTCTTCACTGTTGGTAGGAATGCAGGATGGTACAACCACTATGGAGGACTGTTTGGCAGTTCCTAAAGAAGTTGAATATAGACTTGCCATGTGAATCTGCAATACCACTACTGGGTATATACCCAGAAGAACTGAGAGCAGTGACATGAATAGACATCTGCACACCGATGTTCATAGCCACATGATTCACCATTGCGAAAAGTTGGAGACAACCCAGGTGTCCATCAACAGATGAATGGATAAACAATATGGTCTATTCACACGATGGAATATTATGCAGCTGTAAGAAGAAATGAAGTCATAAAGCATATGGCAACATGGATGAACCTGGAGGACATTATGTTCAGTGAAGCAAGCCAGACACGAAAGGACAAATACTGTATGAATGCATTACTATGAACCAAATATATTGTGTAATATATTGTTTGATTCACACACACAAAAAAAAACAAAAAACAAAACAACAAAAAAATTTACATGTATCCATTACATTTAATTGAGAAATGTATATATTTATTCATCTGTGTTTACTTTTTAGTTTTTAATTGCTTATGTTTTCAATTATTAAATGTACAAAAAAAAAAGATTAAAAGAAATTTAAAAGACAAAAAAAAAGTTCCACTTGATTGGAAAATAGTGTTATCAAGGGTGCTGTGGTTCACTGCTTTCCTTATTAATTGTGTCTCTGATTTCTGGAGAAAGAAACATGAAGGTATTTTCTTTTTAGTTTATTCTTATGATGACCTGTAGCATAAGCTTCCACTCTTTCTTTTACTTTTTGAGAGTAAACCCTTTGAGGGTAAACCAAATTCAATGTGTTGGCAGGGCTGTGTTCCTTCTGAAGGCTCTAAGGGAGAATCCATTTTTCTTATGAGGAACCATTCAAGTCAAACTCTTCAACAGCCCTTTCTAGTCTGCTAAAAATGATGTAAACTGGGTTAGAAATATCAAGCTTCAGTCCTTATTACAGAAGCTTGTTTTAGGACCAAAAATGATACTCATCAAATTACTCTTCCAATTTCCCAGGCTAGATCTCCCCACACTCCCCTGTTAGCGCTCAGTTTTTTAACTGCTCAAGTGACACTCATTGTCATCTTAAAATAGTCTGAGTCCCATCATACTTTACTTTTATTCAGTGGATCCCTTTGACAACGAGCAGTCTTCTCAGGCACTGACTGAGAATAACACTCCTTTTTATGGTATATGTTGCTTCCAAAATACAAAGAACCATCAAGTTCTGTGCCTATTTTTCAGTGGTAGGAGGTGTCACGTAATAACTATTCTTTTTTTTTTTTTAATTTTTGAAGTTACCTCTTCATGCCTTTGACTACAAGACTTCTAAGAACTCCAATCATGTGGCAGTCCCTGAAATGTATTCGTGATCTTTACCTTCAAACTTCTGGAATTTGTCTAAATAGCCATCTTTAAATTACCTATTACTGTGTACTAGAAAACAAAACAAACCACAACTTAGTAACTTAAACCCAAAAAAACAATAAAAAATAAGTGTTTTGAAATCAAAACACCAAAATTTTTCTAAAAACAACCCAACTATTTTCTTATGATTCTGCACTTTAGGCAGGATTCAGCTAGGGGGTTCTGTTGGTCTCATCTGGTAACATATTGACAGATCAAATAGGTCAGATGGTCAGAGATGACCTCATTTGTAAATGTGACAGTTGACTCAAGTACTTCAGTTCTCTTTCATATGGCTTTGCTCACCAGTCTATTTTGCATGATGGCTCAATATAGTGGATCATACTAATATTTTGTATAATATTCATAAGAAGAAATACTCTGGGATTCTATAATGGAAAAAAATGACAGGGGATAACATGATTCTTGTGCAAAATACTATGTTTTTTGCTACATAAAGGTGAATTTCATTTGTATAGCCATTTCATGGGGTTAGGGAAAATTTCATTCACAAGTTCAGAGCCACAAATCAGGTGCTAGAAGCTCTGATCCGTGCAAATACACCTTGCACTGTAGTGTCTATTGGGGATACCACCTTTGTGATATTATACTAGTCCTTAGTCATATGCTACAATTCATCCATTTGTTGGATAAACCAGACAAATTATTTCAATGGTGATATCATAGGGACCTTGACTCTTTCAAATCTATGATTGCTATTATCTTTGGCATCCTTACAAAATAAGATTTTTCTTCAGATTTTCTGTCTTTTCTGTGATATAAATGTTCTTATTTCAGAGGGTTCTTCCAGATCCTAACTATATTTGCTCCAATTAAACATTTGAATAATAGGGAAATAATCACAGGATAGGTTCAGAGCCACACTAAACCTGCTATGAAGCAATTTTGAACCAAAACTCAATTCATAATGTGGTCTTAATGAGCCTTCATTCCAAATGGAGGGTTATGATAGTATTTGAAGTCCTCTTGTATCAGTGACAAGGAGTAGTTATATTCAACACCCCTAAAACTGTCTGAGTAGCTTGCTTCCCCCAATGCACAGTTCCTCTGTTAAATGATCCCTTTCTCAAACTTTCTCATTCCCAGAAAGTTCAACCATCTTTGTGTTATTTGCTATAACCCATTATCCTGTCCACATTCCAAGGATATGACTTTCTATATTATAAGAATACTGAATGCCAAGGCCATGCTCAATACATTCTCCCTTCCCCAGAATTAAATTCTGCCCATCACCCAAGTCTAACACTCTCAATATCTATCCCTAAAAAGTGTTCTCCTAGTTCACACAGTTCATATTAGTGAAGTCTTACAAATGTACTTTGTGTGTCGGCTATTACCTCTCAAATTGGGAATTTGTGATAAGCTGTGATTTGACCAGCTTTACTGGCCTGGAGGTGATGAAGGGTGGTATCACTTGATTTTGGGAAGCACAATCATCAATCTTGAGACAGTCTTGTTCCAGGTTATGTAACTGTGTGTTCTCCACTAAAGGGGATGCTGTTCTTATAGAACTAGGGCACAGGACTATTTTAGTTTGCCAAAGGGCAGCTGATGCAAAGTACCAGAAATGGGTTGGATTTTATAAAAGAGATATATCTGAGGTAAAGGTTTACAGTTTCAAAGTCTTGAAAATTTCAAAATGAAGCACCATATGTGGTGCTTTCTAGCGAAAATCAGCTGCTATGTGCTGAAGCAATATTACTGTGGATCTCTGGGGAGATTTGAGCTCAACTGAAGGCAACCAAGTAGAGGGCTTGTCTCTTTCCAGGCTGCCTCTATCAGTTTCAACTATGCCTCATTCTTCCTGAGTGCAGCTGCAAATTATTGGGCATATGTCTCTACTATACCTGGACCTCAGCTCTTTGAGTTTCTTGGGGATTCTCTCTTCTTGAACTTCTCCACAGGTCCATGCTCTTGTAGACTTTGTGCTTAAGCAATCTTCTAGTCTTCTCTCATGTGGCAGGGTCAAAAGTGGTGATTTCCTTTCCCTGTGTCTGCGTGTCTCCATTTTTATCAGACCTAGCAAGTGGGCAGAGACTCGACATAAATTATGCCCCACTGTCATAGTCTAATTAGAAGTCCAAAATTGATAATATCAAGTAATCTAATCAAAGGCCTTTCAAAGGAATTTAATGCAAAGTGTATCACAAACACATGTATACATTAGTTTAAAAACAATATTTCTTTATTTTGGGGTTTGTAAAATAATTTCAAACTGCCACAAGGACTGACTTTCCTAGCACAAAGATTCAGAGATTTTGGAACTTCTGTCAGGCTCTCATGCAAATTACTCCACTTCATTCAAAACGTACACCATTCAAAATAATGTAGAAGGTCTAATTTGCAGATGGCATATGCTTTACTGAGTAACTTCAACCTGCAGCTATCTTGAAAATTAAAAATTAATACTACAGACTCAAAAGGAGAAACATGTCTAACATATGTAAAGGCAGAGATTTGGGACAGTTTAGTTGGAACGGAATTTGTCAAGGTCCCCTGATTTAGTGGTTGGTCACTGCTGTCTACCCCAAAAGGAGGGGCTTGGGTCTGGTGCCATGTTCTTCAGGTACCAAGAACACAAACTGCTATAGCATCATGGATCCCTGACCCTTGATGGGCAGCATTATGTTCAACAATTGGCTGCTGAAGGAAATCATCATTATGTAGCTCATATGTACCATTTTCATATTAGAAACAGGTGGCATTTCTTCATGCTGCATACTATTTATTTCCCTTAATAAAACTTAATCCATCATTCTGTATGAATTAAATAAACTAAATGTTTGAATACAATGTAAAACATTTAAATATTAATCATAGTAATTAGGAATTCAAAGCACAATTTTGGTCTAAATTTTAATAAACTATTTACATATCTTACATTCATAGGAATGAAACTTTTAATGCCAGTTGCTGCACGGCCTTTTTTTCTGTAGAAATGATCCTTCAATTTAACATATTCATTTTAAACATATTTGTTCAGATATAATTTACATACTATACAATTCAACCCTAAAAAATGTACAATTCAATAGTGTTTTGAACATTCACAGGATTGTGAAACCACCACCAGAATCTAACTTTAGATTGCATTTATCATCCCTAAAACAACTCAACATCCATTAGCAGTCACTCCCTTTTCCTCTTTACCACCTGAAACACTAGGTCTCTATAGATTTGACAAACTTTTAAACTGAATACAAAAGGAATCATACAATATATGATCTTATGTGATTGGCTACTGTCAAGATTCATCCATAATATTGAACATATCAGTACTTCATACATTTTTATTCCTGAATAATATTTCACTGTGTGGACCATTATCTCTTCATCAGTTCCTTGTCATGTGCATTGCTTCCACATTTGGCTCTTATGAATAATACTGTTATAAACTTTCATGTACAACTTTTTTCTTAGACACGTTTTTACTTTTGGGGGGGGCATACATTTCAGAGGGAAATTGCTGGATCAAATGATAACTATATGTTTTCTCTCTGAGGAACTTTAAGCCTGTTTTCCAGAGTGGCTGCAACATTTTACATTCCCAGCATCAGTTTTTGAGCATCCTAATTGCTCTACATCCACACCAACCTTGTTTTTGTCTATATACATATATTGTAAAATTATTGTTATTATAGACAGCCTAGTATGTGTAAAGTGGAATCTCATTGTTACATTAATTTGCATTTTCTAATGACTAATGATGTTGACCATCTTTTATTTGCTTTGGCCCATTTTTGCATTTTGGGGGGATAATTATCTATTCAGATAGTTCATCAATTTTAAATTGAAATATTTGTCTTTTTATTGATTAGTAAGAATTCTTTATGTATTCTGGAAACAAGTTCTCCTTATCAGATATATGATTTGCAAATATGTTTTCACATGCCATAGAATGCCTTTTAATTTTTACTGTTGGTATCATTTTCAGTACAAAGTTTCAATATTTTGGAGGTCCAGTTTATTTATTCAATGTCACTGTTAGTGCTAATTTTAATAAAATGTTTATATATCTTCTTTTCATGTAAATGAAATGCTTAATGAGATTTGGTATGCTGCCTCTTTTTATCTTGTAGAAATGATCATTAGATATGACCAATATTTTTGGATGTGTTACTTAGATTTTTAATAGTTTTTTTTTTCAGTACAACGTATACTGAGATAAGATTTACATACAATTGAGAGTAGAGCTTTAAAGTGCATAGTTTTACAAAAGATAGAACACAAAGTTATTCATACCCATTTTTAGTAAAATCCATGCAGATATAACCACTGTTTTGATTGTTGCCCCTCTATTATATTTTACCTATTCTAGAATTTCATATAAATTTAATTAAAATATTTGCTCATTTGTGTCAATCTTCATTTGTAGATATATTTATGTTTTTCCATGGTATACAAATTAATCTCTTTTCATTATCCAAGAAAGTCCAATTTGACAAATTTTGGCTTTTAAACACAGAATATTGTCCATTTGCACTTAATGTAATTATCAAAAGTTTTTAATTTAATTTTATCTTATTGCAATTTGCTTTTCCTTTGTACTATATATTATTGCTAAATCCTTTGTTATTCCTGTCCTGGCTTCTTACGCACTAATCACGTATTTGTTACTTTTTTTTTAATTTTAAAGAAGCTTTAGATTACATAAGTGATACATTAAAAATATAAGAATTTCCATATGTCCCACTCCCACACTTTCTCACACTATCACCACTCTTTATTAGTGTGGTACATTTCTTAAAATTGATGAACACATATTGAAGCATTGCTACTAACTGTGGAGTATAGTTTACATTATACTATAAACTCTGTCCCACACAATTCTGTAGGTTATGACAAAATATATAATGGTCTGTATCTGTCCTTGCAATGTCATGCAGGACAATCCAATGTCCAGAAAATGTTCCCATAGTCCACTTATTCTTCCCTCTCGCTCTTACAACCTATGGTGGTCACTGCCTTTATATCAATGGTAAAAGTTCTTCCATTGCTAGAATAATGATAAGTCTATAATAGAAGAATAATAAGTCTGAATTAGTCCACTCTTCATTCCCCAATCTTGAGGATTTTGTGATGATGATGTCAACTCTGTTTCTAATTGAGAGGGTGCACAGAGCCAATGGGTCAAATGGATTGAACTATCTTACATGCAGTTGCAGACACTTTGTATTCCTTGGAAAGGCAACTAAAAGAATCAAATACCTAGGAATAAATTTAAATAAAGATGTAAATAATTTATACACAAAAAACTACACAACACTGTTAAAAGAAATCAAAGAAGACTTAAATAAATGGAAGAATATTCCTTGTTCATAGATAGGAAGACTAAATATCATTAAAATGTCTATCCTACCCAAACTGATTTACAGATTTAATGCAATCCCAATAAAAATTACCACAGCATTTTTTACTGAATTGGAAAAGCTTACTATGAAATTTGTTTGGAAGG
>JAKSZT010028572.1:167007-178156 GCA_026826555.1 Tolypeutes matacus | reverse complement strand
TCTGAGCCTCTCCTGCAAAGCCTCTGGAGTCACATTTTCTAAGTAAATATCAGTGTCTCTCAGACGTCAGTGCAGGGGAAGGAGTGGGTGGCATTAGGAAATGAAACAACTACAAATTCTCAATGTATGCTTCTTCAAGTTCAGGTAGATTCCCAATCTCTAGGGACAATTTTCTAAGCACATTCCCTCTTGAGATGACCAACTTGAAAGCTGAGGACAGGGTTATTAATTACTCCATGAGAGGCATGGAGAAGGGAAGTGAGGATGGGACCAGACGCAAACTCCCATACAGAGCACAGGAAGGGCTGGTCTGCAGGGGGCATTTGTACCACCAGGGGATGCACAGGGCCCAACTTAGGAGCAAAAGCAGAGGGAGGTGTCAGTTTCCTCTTTGATTCTTGCATTTCCTGTTTCAGGTCAGCAAGTCTTCCCTCTGATCTCTACTTTTGTTCTTTAACAACTCCCTGATTTCTCTCATCTTGTAATGGTTAATGTAAAACTGGGGATCAGTTCAGCTTTTTGTTGTTCATATCTCAGACTAGTGCTAGCAATTAGATTAGGAAACCAAGTAAACTTAACCCAAATTCTAGTGCTATGCAAGGAATTTTGTAATTATCAAACAAAAGAGGCCTATTACAATGCCCTGGATCTTCACAGGGTCCCCCTCACATTCAAGGCTACTCCACAGAAGGGCCAATCTGAGGGCAATGCATAGATCTGTGGCTGACCATGGCCAGTGTTTCTAAGGAGTTGGTGGACATCATCTTCCTGGTGAACTTCCAGGGAAGACTTTGCAGCCTCTGAGCAAGGGGCAGACGCCTATGTTTTAACTCTGGGTGCAATGTTAGGATTTTGTTCTTAGAAAGCAGTAGAGCCAGGAGCTTGACTGGATTTTAGGTAAGAGTTGCTCTTCCCCTTTTCACCATTTCCAGGGCTCTGTCATTTCTTGGAGAGAAGGTTAGGGTCCAGTTTCCTGATGAACAAGCACTTGCTTCAAGGATTGTCAGATATCCAGATTTCTTTTGTTGAACCCTAAATTAGCCTACCCATAGGCCTTCATGGCAACCAGAGTAATGTAGAAAAGAAAAGTTTTCCACTGTCTCCTAAGTGTCTTATCTGAAAAGCACACAACCTCCCCTCCCTTGAACAATCTTGCAAGGACAAACAAGCATACAACCTCCCCTCCTTTGAACAATCCTGCAAGGACATCTCAACCCTGCAGATGTGCCCAGGCTATCAGGGCGTTCTGTGCAAACACTAGCTAACTGCCAAAATCCTGTTTATCCCACTTGCTTGCAAACTGGACAGCAACCCCCTATAAAAGGGAGCCATTTTAAAACCTGGGGGCTGCAGTTCTCTCCTGCATGAGAGGTGCTGCAGACACCCGTGGGCTTAGCTCAATAAACTTCATAAAAGTGGTTAAAGTCTGAGTGTGGTTGATCTCCTGGGTTAAAACACTTTGATGCTTCCATTTACTGACTGTGCATCCATTGCTCTCTTCCCCTTAGATATTTAATGATTTCCCATTAGAGTTCAAGTCATATTTGCCAGGAAGTGAGCAAAGCCTTAAAATAAAAAATTGTGCAAATCCCATTGACAAAGAAGGGTTATTTTACAGTGCATTTGGAAAAATAACCGAGCATTTAAATTGTTATTGTACACCAGTACATTAGTTAGATTTGATCATGCAAATTAAACAAATATAGAGATTTCATATATACAAATATTATATCACATATAGTATAATTAGTTTTAAAAATATGTAATTTTTAAGTTTGATTTTGCATGCATGACCCAAATATGCTTCTCACTCCCCTCATCCTAAGGTATGAATGGGCTGCCCAGGTCCTTCCCAGGTGTTCTGCCTGCCAGTGGATGGGACTGCTTAAGAAGGGAGGCACAGCTGATCCTGTTAAGTAAAGCAGACCAGACCTCAGGCTCTCACAATGGACATTTAGCTCTGGGGACTGGCTTTATTTTTTCCTTGAGCTTTGAATTTAGAATTCTTATTATTTGCTTGTAACCTCCAGAAAGAAGAGATGGAAAGAAGGAAGGTTCCTGGGCCCCTTGCATCTGGTGAGCTGGGTGCCCCTGGGCCCCTGGAGGGTAAGAATTGCTGTCAGATCTAATGGTGTCTGGGGATGTGGGGAGCTACCTTTGGACCTTACAAACCCCCTCAAGATGCTTTTTAAAACTCAGACACATTCCAATTGAGAGCTTCAGTCACACAGTGGGGAAAAATAAAATGCTTAGGAAGTTAAAGAAATTTCACTTCCAGCCATGTACTTAGAGTCCTCTGACTAGGGGCAGCCCTCACGTCTTTTTTTTTTTTTTTACTAGCCAGACTTCCCCTATGTGGCAGGAAAAGATCAGTGCCCAGAACACCTAGAGTCCCAGAGCCCCTCCTGCTGTGCATTGAAGGGCCCCCAATCACCTTATGTCCTATTGGTAGCCATGAAACTTATAATGCAGGACATGATATTAGCAGCCAAAGAAATGGCAGCAGCCCCCTGGTCTAACCAGGCTCCTCAATCTTCCTTTACATCCCTGAGCCTACAAAGAACAATATGAGAAACCACCCCTTGGGTGGGGAGAGATGGTTGCTACTTGGCATGGTGTGGAGCATGGGTCAAAATAGACACAGAGTCAAAAGGCAAAGATTGGGCTGAGGTGGGATAGGCAGGGGCACAGATGTGTGTAGGAGCTGGAATGTTAGATCAAAGGCTGCCTGGGTCAGGGGGGCAGTGGCCTTTTTACAAGAATGAATCTCTGCTGCATCAGATTCCATTCTCTGGCATTTAAAAGTATTTTCTACACTTCTGAACTGCACATGTAATGTGTACCTTGCTGTAACTTAACAAAGTTTTATTTTGGTAATTGTTTGCCTGGCACCACAATGCTACTATTATTTTATAGGCAGTCCCCTTTTATGGTTATATTTGGAATGTCTATCGATGCTGTAAAAAGATCAATTTTATGTCAAGGGATTTGCATGTATGATATGATCATTTTTGAAATTTGATTATTTTCTTTACAGCTGGAGAGGTGGGTGTGCAGGGATGAGAGATCAAAATACACAAAGTATGGAACTCAATCACTGTTAGGAACCATTATCTATATTTTTCAATACCATGTCTTTAAACATGTGGACACATTTTGTTTTAAAAAATATATGCAAAATTCTTAAAATTAAATTTCAAATAATGTTTAAATCTTTTCTTTAAAAATTGACAAAAATGAAACAAAATGTCAAAATAACCACCTGAAAGGAACAACAAAATCTATTTATGAGCTTAGTAGGCATTTCATAAATATTCTTTGGTGAAAATGCATTCAATAATTTTACATCATTTTAAAGCTTAACTTTATATCTTTTTATTTATGGGGAAATTTCACTTTAGTTTGGTTGTGTTCTTTAACAAAACTGTGATAGTTTTTCCTGATTTTTGACATAAATTTAAATTTAGTTAAAACTGTTCATTTATTTTTCACATTAATTATTTTTTTTAATTTTATTGAAATCCTTCTTGAAAACTATCGTTTAAATAGTTGAGTTCTCTCATCTGTGAATTAAATTGCAGTCACAGGGGACACCACCATCCAAGAAACAAAATCATCCAAGAAGGGAGGTCAGGAGGCCTGTCACAGATACTGACCCACAGGGGTTGTGTCCTCCAATGAAGCTCACTGTTCTGGGGCCCCTTTTCCTTGACCAGCACTTGCTTCTGCTTCTGGAAGAGGTGCCCTGCCCAGGGCTCTACCTGGCTCTGCCCATGTGGCTCAGTGTACACTGAAAACAGTGACTTACTGGGCTGTTCGCCCAGAGTGCCCTCCCTCATGCCCAGGGAGGGTCAGTGTTGGCTGCACTGACAGTGCATGGATCAGCCATATACTCCTGACCCCTGGTGGGCAGGCCTGGCTCCTCTCATGGGGCATCTGCAGGGCTCCCAGGCAATGCAGGGAAAGGTGAACCCAACATGCACACACTTCCCAAGTCTCACATAGCTCAGGTTTGCTCTTTGGTTTTCCAAAGGAAGAAATTTTGCAAACCTAGGTTCAGCATGGGGAGAAAAACCCATGTGCTGGACACAGGGAAAATGACACATTGGCATACAATGCTCAGAAACCAGACATGGTATGTGTATGTGTGTGTGGTCATGTGTGTGTATGTGTGGAGGTATGCATGTGTGTGAGTGCACACCTGCTTGTGCACATGCCTGGCTTTATGCCTGTTAGTGTGAGTGTGTATTATAGGAATAGTAAGTGTGAGTGTGTATATGTGTTTAATTGTTTATGTGAATGTGTGGTATGTGCATATGTGTGCATGCATGTGGCTAAGGGTCTGTGTGTTATTGATATATTAGATGTTTGTGCAGGCTCTGAGCCCCATGGTTAAGTGCATGCAGTTGCTCTTTGGTGTGAGACCCCTGAGAGTCCCTGAGAGTTTCTGGATTCACCATGTCTGTGGCTGTGTCTGAGCATCTGTCAGGCTTCATGGAATGGGGCCCTAGGGGTTCCATAGCATCCTGTGTTGGATCTCCCTGAAGAGTAGGCTGAGTTGCTAAGGAAAATTCACTATGTCAATAGATGGTATCACCAGCATGTGGTGTCTCTAAAAAGCAGCCTAAAGCCAAGGGCACAGGCAGGTAACACTGGGCAGAGATGCTGAGAGAGAAATGCCCTGAGAACACAACAGGAACCTCCCTGCAGGGCTGGGGCTGTGCTGCAGGAGGCACTCAGGACCCACTCAACACAGTGCTCAGCCCCAGGGCAGATGCAGGGGCAACCATGGAGCTGCTTCCTGTCAGGTTCTGGGTTCTTTTTGAAAACACAGTCTAAAATAAGAATTTAACCATGACTGTTGATGTGTCTAATAATATTCTATTCCTTTGGGAGCATTTGCTAGCTGAAAAAGTCAATGGGAAATGCATATAATGGGGAGGGGTTCTAGGTCTTATAGATGCCTTAATAGGGAGGAGCTGGAGGACAGGGGTGGTTTATTAATTTTTTGGGTCCATAATTTTGTGAGACACTCTAATCACCTGAAAATTGCTTCATTTCTCTATAAAATTCATGCTTCATTTTTCACAATGTCTTTAATAATCACCCTCCATTAATCTCAAATATCTGGACTCAACTTTCTGTAAGTTCATCTTCCATTCTTAGTTCAAGCTCTCTATATTTTGCAGTGAAAATAAAATCAGCCAACAAATGTACTTTCACCATTTCAACATGAACTCTACCAACTTCTTTTCTTTTCTCTATGGTCATGGTACTTACTTCTTCCAGCATCTTCATCACTGGTAAACTTGAAAGGCATCACACTTAAACATTTACTTCTTTTCTCTTTCTCTTGAAGACTTGTCATATCAGTTGGTTCTTCACAAATAGCATTTAAAATACAGTGCTGGTGTCCAGCCACAGCATAACTTAATAATCTCTGTAAGTGCCAGAAGCAATTTTTCCTTTCTTGGGGGTAAGCAGGCTCTAGCAACTCATCCTTACTCACAGAATCGTAGACACAGCTGTTAGATTTTCTTCTCTGTGAACAAGAATTTATACCAGTTTCCCTTCAAGCCCCTCAACCCTGAAAGGCCAGGACACTCCATTTTGCATCTGTGCTGCTCTGTGAGACCACCTGGTGAAAAATGGCCACACCTGATTCTGGATGTTGGATGCCATCACTTTTCTTTCTCATTCCCACAGCAGGCCAAACACTTTTCCCAACTCTTAAACAGAAGGTCCTGATTTGTCCTGTCAATTTTTCTCACCCTACTTCTGTTGGCTTTCCTATCAACCATATTCAGACATGGAGGTTATTTCTTTTGTAATTCACTTGACTAATATTGAATAGCCAGTATGCAATATGCTGCATTCAAAGCTGTATTCCTGAAATGAGAAGATAAAAGGGAATTTTAGAAAAAAACTGGATCTAAACTAGTCAATGTACATCTGGGGTCACTGACACAGAGGGGGATGTTTTACCCTAGTCACACAGATATGACATGTCAAGGACAGGACCAGAGCAGGTGTCACTTTAGCATTTGAAGGGGACAGAGGTGAGGATTCACATAGGTTCCCATATTTTGTCTCCCAGGGTGATGATAACAGTAATAAAATGTTAATAACAGTAAATAGCTCTGGATCCTCCTCTAAATTTCACAAATAAAGTTTCTGTTGTGTTCCCCAATTAGTATCTTTGCAGACTGATGCCCATGGGGTGAGAGATCATCCTCAGGTCACAGGGCAAGAGGGGTGGAGCTGTGCTGTGTTCTCAGCCCTTACTGATTTCTAGGACTTCAGCAATTATCACAGGACTCAGTGACACAGGCCTCAGCAGGGTGGCTCCCAGGTCATTTTTCAAGGGACATGATAATTGTGCAGGGATTTTTCCTTTAGCCATTGTGAGTTCATCCCTTCTGCAAACTACTCGGGCATGTATTAATGTACATGTCATTTCCACCAATGTATTGGAATTCATTTCCTTAGAATCTGAAGTTCACTGGCATTGACACAGAAAGTAGGAATTGGGTTTTCTGCAATCCACGAATGGATTCCCAGGGTGGCTGTAACAAAGAATCACAAATTGGATGGCTTAACACAATGTAAACATATTGCCTTGCAGTTCCGAAGGCTATAAATCTGAGCTCTTTATGGGTGAATCCTTCCTATCTGCTTCCAACCTACTGGTGTTTTGTCCAAAATCCTGGGCCTCCAATTCCTAACTCAGTCATCACATGGTATCCTCTTTGAGTCTGTCTGCCTGTGTACAATTCTTTCCTTCTTACAAGGGCAAAATCATGGTGGATCAGGGCCCAATCTAATGTTGTTTGGACATATTTTAACTAATAACAGCTTCAAAGAAAATATTTCCAAATAAGGCCTCATGTATCAGAGCAGGCTTAGGGGTTAAACATAAGTTTTGGTGAGACAGCATGCAACCCAGAACACTGATCCAGTGTACTGTTGGGTTGATGACCCTCCACCGTCTTTATATGTAAATCAGAGAAGGGTTTATGTTTCTTAAATTTTACATAAGAAGAAAGTCCTGAGGTGCACAGTGTCCCTGCAGGCTCAGCTAAGTACAGGGAATAAACAGGTTTAGGACCCTGTTAGGGGTGATAAGAATAAACTGCATGAGAGATTGATGTAAGCAATATCGATCCTACAATAATTATTGAGAATACATTTTATAAAGTAATTTCCTAACAAGAAATGTTCATACACATTAAATGGGTCAAACAAAGTAACTCTGAATTGTGGCAAATGTTGTATTCAACCTAGTTTTTCTGAATTCCATGTGTCAGGTTCATTTATCAACTGCTGCTTCAAAACATTAGAATATCCAATAAAAATCAGATAATAGGAGATAAATTGATCAGATATTTTAGTGGACAGATTACAGGCCATGTATTTGTTTTGGGTATTTGATAAATATGTATTTCCATTAGAGTAGAGGCACACTCCAAAGATATCCTTTTTCCTTGGCTTCATCCACCTCCCTAAACAGCTCCTTCAGGAAGTTTTCATGGCCTAGATAAAGAAATCCCTGTACTTAGTGAAGTGGGATCCAGGAAGTGGATTGTGTTCTCTTAGGGATTAACCAGCATCCTTCTCACAGAGGAGCCCCAGAGGCAGGTCCTTTCACCGTTACATATAAAACTACCTCCCACATGCAAATCATCACTTTGGCCAACTGATGAAAGCACAGCAAATATGGATTTAAATTCAGGATCCACCTCAACCCAGAAAACATTGTCTGGAAGTCATGGGCCTCATCCACATGAACATGAAACCCTTGTGGTTCTTCCTCTTTCTGGTGGCAGCTCCCAGAGGTGAGTGTCTCAGAATTCAGCCATAAAGGTAATAAGGATGCTGCCTCTGAGCACAGGACTCACTGTTCTCCTTTTCCTCAGGTGTCCTGTCCCAGGTGCAGCTGCAGAATTCAGGCCCAGGACTGGTGAAGCCCTCCCAGATCCTGTCCCTCATTTGCTCTGTCTCTGCATTCTCCATCACAACCAGTGGTTACTGCTGGAAATGGATCCATCAGTCCCCAGGAAGAGGGCTGCAGTGGTTGTCAGAAATATGCTCTAGTGGTAGCATTAACTACAACCTATCCCTCAAGAGCCGACTGTCCACCTCAAGAGACATATCCAAGAACCAGTTCTCTGTGCAGCTGAGCTCTGTGACTGCTGAGGACACAGCTGTGTATTACTGTGCAAGAAACACAGTGAGGGGAAGTCAATGTAAGCCCAGACACAAACCTCCCCATGAAAGAGGGGGCTGAGCTGCAGGGGGTGCTCATGGCTCACCCACAGCAAAGACTCAGTTTCAAGGATGATTTGCAGAAACTGCAGATTCCTGTACTAAAAAGGTTTTAAACTTCTTGCTTAAAATCATTGAATCCCTGGGGATTGTCCACTACATTTGTTCTAAGTAATCTAATTATGTTTTCAAGTTTCAAAGAAAATATATTTGCAATGACATTATATATTATTTGATATTTTATACTCACATATAGTAAGCAATTTTCTTCATTTGATTATTCTGTATTAGACTGGGAATATGAAAAAAAAAACTTTCATTCAACACGGTGACACTGTGGAGTTAATTCTCAGGATTTAATTCTTTGTCCTGGCTGTGCTCAGGCAAAATATAATTAATAATAATAATAATGTGGAATTTGCATGATTGTTTAATCAACATTCAGAAAGATAATTTTATGGTAGAATAATTTTTAATCAGAATTGAAAATTTAAGACCCACTTTCTTTCCCCAGAGTGTGAGCATATATATCTTAACTCTTCTAGGCTATTCAATATTAGTGGTTCCCCCAGCTTAGCTCCCCACCACCATATAGAGCCCCATGACCTCAGGGAAAAGTACCAGAAATAGGAGACAGCCTGACATGGTCCTAGGTGCATTATCCAGGAACCTCATCTTGTTTTCTCAATCATGGGTGGGGTTTATGAGTCTGAACATGATCCAAATCCATAGCAGGCTTACCCTAAGAGGTCAGCTCACTTGATGGACTTGAAAAATGACCCACTTTTCCCTGGTGGCAGATGCCTCATGGAGTCAGAACCTCATATGTTGTCAAGAGCCCTGGAACTTCTTCCTGAGCTATCACCTGTGGTGAAGCTGCTGAACCCTATTGATTGAAATGAGGAAAAAGACATATGAGACATTGTGCATCCAAATCTTTGTTCCTTTGTTGATTGGCTGGCCTCTGCCTCAGGGGGGCTCAGGCTCACTGGCCTCTCTTGTTCCCTGGAGCTGGGTCTGACTGAAAGCTGCACCTATGCAGTCCCCTGGGCAGCTATGTGGTTCTAAGGTAGACCCAGACCTAAAGGGTACCAGCCCTTAGGTATGACACTTGGACAGGAATTACATAAGACAGCAATAAACAGGAAAGGAGGGACCTGGGATCAAGGTCCAGACTTCTCCATTCCTGAACTGGAGGGATCTGATATCTTTTCCATTGAGTGAGCTCCGGGAATCCCATGATATTTATCATGTGGATGGTTTCCAAGGAATTATTGTATATTATTCTGGATTGTATTAGGGGACATGGGACATGAATATCAAAATATATTAGACATGAGACATAATATGATCTGTGAGGAGTCATAGAGTTTTCAGAAACATTAATAGATTCAGCCCTCTCCTCACTGAGTTTCAACTGTGACCTTGGTGTTCCTATATATTGCAAAGTCTGAAGTTGTGAGTTTTGGGCATGTTGTGTATAATGAACCGTCACACAACTATTGTTAACATGTGTACTGTACACATTCCTTTTAATGTGTTTCCTCTTCCCTATGGATTAATTTAATTAAACATGAGAGCCCCAATGCCCACAAGGAAGTCTGATTGAAGAACCACATGCAAAGTGAACAATGGGAATCATGCAGGTGGAAGAGGTTCTGGGAGGGTCCTCATGACATCTAAATCTCAGAGTTTAAGGAAGATCCAGATACAGGGAGCAGTTTAGATCTGCAGTGGGAGTAGGAAAATAGAAGAAAAAACTTTCTTCACAGTTAGAAATGATATCTTGCCCTCACAGAAGCAAGTTCTCTGCAAATTCTGCTGGGAGATTCATCATCCAATACTGTTCTGTTTATGGCCAAGTGGTGATAATCACATGGACATTACAGGATGAAACCACATGGGAAGGGTCCAGTGAATCATCCAAGGTCATCCAGGTCCTATGGGCTTTCCTGGATGTCAACCCAGATGAAGAGACTATGAGACACACTGTTCAACATGTGCTGTGCAGTGATCTCACAGGTGGTTCAGAGCAGGATGTTAAGGTGAAAAAAAGTTTTGAGTTCATCAAAGAATGAGTTCTTCTGAGAGGAGAGAGAAGGGGAAGACAGGATTTTCCCTATCAATGTGGGCTCTCCTGGCTTCAGAATTTAATTTGTACCATCAAAGCTCTGTCTCTGTGAACTTAGAGCTTCTCTGAACTGGTTTGGCCCCTGGGCTACCATTGTATTTTGGAAGCAGAAATCTTGCTTTCTAGTTTTCCTGGTGTACATATGGAAGGACATTTCATTCCCAGAATGTCACCCATACATGATAGGATGATTTAGATGGTGAGACTGGTAACATTTGTGCATATATTTAGATAGGAATTTGGAGATCAGTTGATGCTGTAATGAGGTGAGAATTATGAGAATGTTGAAATAAGCTCAATTTTTTGTCTGTGAGATTCACATGTTAAAGGGGACCTTGAGTATGTGATTAATTTATGGATCTTGACCATAGGTGATTGTCCCAGATTATCCAGATGGCCCTTACTGTAATCACAATTTCCCTTATGAGGAGGGAACAGAGGAAGACACTATTTCAGAAGAAAATTCAAGGTGATTACTGAAGCAAGATGCTAACTTGCTGAGTGTGAAAATGGAGAAAGAGAACATTAGCCAAGAAATGGATCTTTGGAAGTGGGCAAGGACAAGAAAAGAGATTTTTCCCCAGAAACTCCAGATAGAGAAAGACTCCTTGTAGACCCCTTGCTTTCACAACAGTGACCCTACTTTAGAATTCTGAGTGTCAGAAAAATAAAGGAATAAATGTGTGTTTTATACTATTGTGGTTTCTTGTTACAGCAGCCACAAAAATTAATACACAGTGTTTATGGTATTTC
>JAKSZT010028572.1:93014-134540 GCA_026826555.1 Tolypeutes matacus | reverse complement strand
CACATTCACTTTCAAGACCCAATATTTTCATGCTGCCCTAAACTGCTCTTTCCAGATAGCTGTGACCTTGTGGGAGCAAAGAGGCTCCTTGTTCTTGTTCACTCCTGATTCCCCAGCAATTGGAAGGCCCTGGCCAAAGAAGTCTCCAAAAATATGTTTAACTATAATAACAATTCAAGGTAATGTGTCTGAGATTCACAGAGATATATTGGGTGACTCCAGAAAAAAACCAGCACTGATAAGCATAAAACTTCAAGCTAAAACCCTCTTTCCTTCAGAACTTTTACCTGTTACATCATGTAAAGCTTTCAACAAAATCTGAGAGTAACAACTGAGGTCTCAGGGCTCCTTAAAGAATCCTTATTTAAATTTTAATTACTTTGACAGTGACCACTTGCTAGGTCAGAGGATCTCCTCACATTCACAAGGACTTCCTCATGCAGGCAGTTCTGACTGAAGCCAGAAGAATGTGCTTTCAGGCAGAGGTATGTGATTCCCATGTGCTGTAGCAGACAGAATGAAGGAGTTATTTACTTTGGACCTAAAATCAAGGAAAGACTTTCACATTTGAGGTTTATTTCTTAATTCCCTAATCTAGATGCCCTGTACATTGATGCAGGTTGTAAATCTTCTCCTGAGTCACCTAGCAAGCTTCAGGATATTTTAAGGTTAGAATGTTTATTATCAAATGGTGAACTGATGCACTTCAATGGCCTATCTCTTATTTACTTAAAATTTTTTTTTTTAAAGTTTACTGAAGTATGTCACTCATACGTGAATATACATAAAAAATAAGTTTATAGCAGTAGTTGAGAACTTAGAAAACAAACATACATAACATCATACAGGGTTCTTATAGCTCACCCCACCACCAATATCTTGCATTGTTGTTAAACATTTTTAACTAATGATTAAAGAACATCCTCAAAATATTACTACTAACCAAAGTATTTTCCCCCAACTCACCTTATTATTATTATATCATTTATACATGAACATACCTAAACAATAAGTGTATAGTAAAAGTTGTGAACTTATAAAGCAAACATAATATCATACATGGGTCCCATATATCAACCCTCCACCAACATCTTGCATTGTTGTGAGAATTTTGTTACAAATTATGAAAGAATATTGTCAAAAATCTTACTACTAATAATAGTTCTTAATTATGTTTGGTGTACTTTTCCCCCAACCCACCTTATTATTTTTTTTTTAAATGTATATTTTATGACAGAAGTTGTAAACTTACAAAACAATCATGCATATGTGCAAAAGTCCCAAACAATACCCCTCTTTTGAAATACCATACTGTGGTGGAACTTTTGTTACAGATTATGAGATAATATCATTCAATTATTACCAGGTCCACAGTGTACATTTGGCACACATTTTCCATTTTCTCCCATTATCAACACAGTACATCTTTGGCATAGATGCAAAAATATTATATTATTACTGTTCACCACAGTCCATAGGTCACTCCAGTTGTATTTTTACCATGTTTCTCCACATTCCCACCACACTACAATAGTGATGTACATCGGGTGTAGCTCACAAATGATACTCTTGCATCTGTACTCATCTAGCTCTGGGTTTACTGTGCTATTCAGTCCTTGATAAATCTCTAGCTTTCTGTCAATTGGCATTTACATCCCAAGACTACCATTTTCAGCCACATCCCCATTTATAAATCAGCTGATACTTACTATAATGTGTTATCATCAACTCTGTACGTTTCCACAATTTTACATTAAAGTTAATTAAAACTTCTGCATACATTAAACATCAGTAGTCCATCTCTGTCCTCCTCTTATCTCCTTTAAGAATCCATCACCTAGTACCAGGTCTTGAAGATATTTTCCTAAATTTTCTTCTAGAAACTTTATGGTTCTTGATTTTATATATAGATTTTTAATTCATTTTGAGTTGTATCAGTGGGTCAAGACCCACACAATGGTGGAGTTGGACTCCCATCTTTGGGACAATTGATTTGTTCAGAAATAGACAGGTGGGAGTCTCTCAAAAGCAAGGGCAGTTCCTAATGGGGGAGGACAAACCAGTGTGGCAAGTTCTCTTGTTGCATGTAGCTATGAATGAGTAAAGCCAGAGGGTCATAGTGGGCCCCATGATGACAGGGTGGGAAGATTAGAATAGATCAAACAGGGGTTATTTAGTGGTCAGTGAAAATGTTCTTCATTACCATACAGTGATGGACACAGAATATGGTAAATATCATCAAAATTTATAAAAGTGTATGGTCTAAAATGCAAACCATAGTGTAAACCATTGACCATGTTTAGTAGCTAAGTTTCACTATTTGTATATCAGTTATAACAATGCCACCATCCACATAAAAAAAGGTATTAATATGGGGGGGGAGGAAAGGGGGAGGATGTTGGGTATATGAGAGTCCTTGTATTCTGTGTGTGCTGTGGCCTAAAACTTCTTTGAAAACAAAATATAGTGAGACACTGGAAAATGAGAGGGGCAAGGTGCCACAGTACAGACTGGACACCAGATATTGCAGTGATGAAAAGCAAAAGGTCAAGAATTTTTTTTTATATTTTTCATTTTTTTTAATAACTCAAACTTTTAATTTTATTTTATTTTTAGATTTTCAAAAAATTTTAACCTATTTTATCTCTTATATTTAAACTTATAATTATTGTTTCATTTTCCTATTAATTGTATTCAGCTAATGTAATGGCTTCATCTTTGAAGAAGCTTTGGGTCACAGAAGTGTTACAACTGGGGTGGGGAGGATTGTTGGTGTGGGGTATCAGGGATGGGGGATGCATAAATATAAGATATATAAAAATGTTCAAATGTTCATGGGTTATTGTCACAGTGGGGGGAGAATCACTCAATAAATGAGAGAATACTGAATTCCCATCCTGGAGAGCTCTGCTACATTCTCCAAGGGAGCAGCAACAGTCCCCCAAGTGCAGGGGCAGTACTGGTCAAGGAGGTTGATCCACTGATGGGCTCTTGATGTTGATGATTAGCCTTATGAGTCTTTGCTCTTGAAATAGAAACTTAACCTATTGTTATGGGGTGCCTAAGGGTTTCCTCCTAAGAATCTCTTTGTTGCTCAAATGTGACCTCTCTCTAAGCCAAACTCAGCATATGCATGCATTACCTTCCTCCCAGCATTGGACATGACTCCCAGGGATGAGCCTCCCTGGCACCGAGGAATTGCTACCAAGCATCAACTGGCAATATGACTGGAAAAAAGACCTTGAATAAAAGGGTTAAAAGGTAAAGTTAAATGAGTTTATATGGCTAAGAAACTTCAAAATGAGTCTTATGTACATCTCAGTAGGATCTCATAGAATTCCAAAGTGAATATATCCCCCAATAATGTGGCTCCTCAGGGTTTGGGAGACACCTGAGTCCCATGTCAGGGTGGATAACTCCAGAGTTTGGTACCTGGCCAGTGGGTCCTACTTTGGAGTTTGTGTTCCTGAGAGTGACAGAGTTGGTCTCAACTATGTCTTCCCTGCACATAGCTTATCTGTCCCTTCTATTCAAACCCATACTTGGTGCTGGAGTTTGTAGGTGTACATCCAGAGACTAGAGTCTTTGGGCTGTCCATGTGCTAGATGGGCCTGGAACCTTGGTGGAGCAACAACTCCTACTTACAGCTCATTGGACTCACCCAGAGCAACTGGTGAGGAGATGAAAATGGACAATGGCCATCCCAGGGAAAGGGAGTGCCTGCAGCTGCAGGCAGGATAATCCCACCCTCTTCACCATGGAATATAAACCCCATCTCAATTGGAGGTGGAGTGGTCATCACCATCGCAGACTCCTCAGGATGGGGTGAAGAGCTATGGACTAGAGAGGACTTACTGGTATTCTACTATAGACATATTGTAATTCAAACAATGGAAGAAATTACAACATTGATGTGGAGACGGTGGCCACTGGAGGTTCTGGGGTCAGAAAGAGGGAATAGCAGTTGTAATATAGGGGCTTTGTCAGGACTTGGGAATTGTCCTGAGTGACATTGCAATGACAGATATAGGCCATTTTATACCATCATATAACATGCATAACTGTGTGGGAGAGAATGTGGTGGTCTACAATATGAACTATGGTCCATGCTTAATGGCAAAACCCTGGGATGTGTTTATCAATTGCAGTTAATGTGCCACACTAATGAAGGATGATTATGTGGGAGGTTGTGGGAGGTGTGGGAGGTGGGGCATATGGGAATCCCTATATTTTTTTGGTAATATTTATGTAATCTAAGTATCTTTAAATTTTTTTTTAAAAAAGGTAGCCTACCCAATGGAAGGATACATTTGGCAACCATATATCTGAAAGGATCCTAATATCCTGCATATATGAAGAAACCCTACACCTCAAAAATAGAGACAAACAACCCATTTAAAAATTTGACAAGTGACCTGAAATTTCTTCCCCAAGGAAGAAATACAAATGGCTAAAAAGCACATGAAAATATGCTTGACATCGCTAGCTATTAAGGAAATGCAAATCAAAACTACAATGAGATACCATCTTACACACATTAGAATGGTGGCTATTTAAAAAACAGCAGACTATAAGTGTTGGAGAGGATGTAGAGGAATGAGAACCCACATCTACTGCTAGTAGGATTGTAGAATGGTCCAACCACTATGGAGGACAGTTTGGCAGTTCATCAAAAATTTACTATAAAACTTCCACATGATCCAGCAGCTCCACTGCTGCATATATACACTGAAGAATTGAAAGCAAAGACTTGAAGAGATATATGTACACCAATGTTCATGGTGAAATTGCTCACTATTGCCAAAAGTTGATATCAACCCAAGTGCCCATCAACACATGAATGGATAAAGAAATGTGGTACATACATACAATGGAATATTACTCAGCTGTACGAAGGAATAAAGTGTTAACACACAGGATAACATGGATGAATCTTGACGCCCTTATTTGAGTGAAGCAAGCCACACATTGAAGGATGAACAGTACATGACCTCACTGATATGAATTAAGGAAATTGAGCAGTCTCAGAGAGCTATTGTCTATAAGAGAGGTTTACAAGAAATAGAAAGAGAAGAGGAGTTGGGAACCATCATCCATACGGACATAATCTAAGGTAAAGTGATAGAGTGTAGTTTAATATTGAAGGGGCAGGACAGGAGGGTAGTGATATTATTCGGCTGGGTGGTGAAGCATTGAAAAATGGGTAGATTGGGAAAGGTGGGTTAGAAGGTCCAGGATACTGGGGTTGGGAGAGGGACCAGGTGAACCCTGGGGATTTGTGTGTATGAGGTTGAAAGTACAGATCTGAGAATGCTTTTATGGAAATAAAACAATGAAGAATAACTGATTTAGGGTGTTGGTTGAGGGGGGTATTCAAGACAGGGTGAACCTGGAGCAGGCTTCTAGTGAGTGTGTGAGTGTTCATTCTGTCATGATGTGTTGTATCAGTGGGTGGAGATCCACATAATGAGTGGGAAGGAGTTGGATTTCCATCTTTGGGAGAGCTGTTTTCTTCAGAAATAGACAGGTGGGAGACTCTCAAAGGCAAGGGTAGTTCCTAATAAGGGAGGATAATCCGTGTGGCATGACCTTTTGCTGCATGTAACTATGAATCTTGTTGTCCAATCAGTCAAGCCAGGGGGTGATCATGAGCCACAGAAGGATGGGGTGGAAGGACTAGAATAGATCAAACAGGGGGTATTTAGTGGTTAGTGGAAATGTTCTTCATTACCCTATAGTGATGGACACAGGACATGGTAAATATCACTAAAATTATAAAAGCATATGGTCTGAAATGTAAACCATAGTGTAAACCATTGACAATATTTAGTAGCTATGTTTCACTCTTTGTATATCAGTTATAACAATACTACCATCTACATATAAAAAGGTATTAATATGGGAGGGAAAGAAAGGGGGAGGATGTTGTGTATATGAGAGTCTCCTGTATTCTGTGGGTGACTTTGCTGTGACCTAAAACTTCTTTGAAAACAAATGAAATATAGTGAGACACTGGCGAATGAGAGGGGGAAGGTGCCACAGTACAGACTGGACACCAAATATTACAGTGATGAAAGGCTAAAGGTCAAATTTTTTTTTCTTAATTTTTCATTTTTTTAATATGCCAATCTTTTAATTTAATTTTATCTTTATTTTTTAAATTTTTATATATTTTATCTCTTACATTTAAACTTATCATTATTATTTCATTTTCCTATTAATTGTATTCATATATTGTAATGGCTTCTTCTTTGAAGAAGCTTTGGATCACAGAAGGGTTACAACTGGGGTTGGGGAGGATTGTTGGTGTGGGGTGTCAGAGGTGGGGGATGCATGGGAGGAAGTTCCCTTGAGCATAAATATAATGTATATAAAAATGTTCAAATGTTCATTGGCCATTGTCACGGTGGGTGGAGAATTACTCAATAAATGAGAGAATACTGAATTCCCATCCAGGAGAGATCTGTCACATTCTCTAAGGGAGCAGCAACAGTCCTCAAAGTGCAAGGGCAGTGACTGGTGAGGGAGGATGGTCCACTGACGTCCCTTGATATTGATCATTAGCCTTATGAGACTTTGCTCTTGAAATTGAAACTTAGCCTATTGTTATCAGGTGCATATGGATTGCCTCCTGAGAGCCTCCTTGTTGCTGAAATGTGTCCTTTCTCTAAACCAAACTCAGCATATGAATTCATTACCTTCCTCTTAGTGTGGGACATGACTCCCAGGGATGAGACTAGCTGGCACCAAGGGATTGCTATGAGGCACCAACTGGCAATGTGACTGGAAAAGACCTTGAATAAAAGGGTTAAAAGGTAAAGACAAATGAGTTTATATGGCTAAGAGACTTCAAAATGAGTTGGGAGGCCATCCCAGAGGTAATTCTTATGCCATCTCATTAGGGTCTCATAGAATTCCAAAGTGGAAATCACCCCAAATAGTGTGAGTCATGAGGGCTCTGGAGACACCCAGGTCCTGTCAGGGTAGATAGCTCCAGAGTTTGGTGCCTTGCCCGTGGGCCCTACTTTGGAATTTGTGCTCCTGAGAATGACAGAGTTGGACTCAACTATGTCTTCCCTGCCCATGGCTTTTCTGTCCCTTCTATTCAAACCTATAGTTGGTGCTGGAGTTTGTAAATGTATATCCAGAGACTAGAGTCTTTGGGCTGTCCATATGCCAGCTAGGCCTGGAACCTTGGTGGGGCAGCAACTCCTACTCTACAGCTCATTGGACTCACTGAGGACAACCGGCAGGGAAATGATCATGGGCAATGGCCATCCCAGGGAATGGAGAGAGTCTGCAGCTGCAGGCAGAATAATCCCATCCATCTTCACTATGGGCTGAAAAAAATGAAAAATAAAAAAAAAAAGACACTTAGATTACATAAATGTTACATACAAAATATATTTATTCCTATATGCCCCAATCCCAACACCCCCCACAACCTCCCACCTAAACTTCCTTCATTAGTGTGGCACATTCATTGCAATTGATAGCTGCATCATGGGGCATTGCCATTGAGCATGGATGATAGTTCACATTGTTTACACTCTCACCCACACATTTCTGCATGCTATGTGATGATTTAAAACGGCCTATATCTGTCATTGCAATGTCATTCAGGATGATTCCCCAGTCCCAAAAACCCTCTGTATTACAACTGGTTTTCCCTCTCCCTGCTCCCAGAGGGTCCAGTGGTAATTGCCTCCACATTAATATTGTAATTTCTTCTAAGTCTAGCATTACAATATGTCTATAGTAGAACATCATTAAGTCTACTCTAGTCCATAGTTCATTCCCCAATCCTGAGGATTCTGGGATGGTGATGTTCACTCCACCTTTAATTGAGAGGAGTCTTCAGTCCCATACAGCCAATTGATGAGACTCTCTTGCTTGCAGTAGTTAGCTCTCTTGTTTCCTTGGTATAGTGGTTTTCAATCCTCACAACCTTGTTAGTTGTCCTGGGTGAGTCCAATGAAATGGAAAGGTGTTGCAACTCTGCTGAGGTTACCAGCCCAGCTAACACATGGACAGCCCAAAGACTCCGGTCTCTGGATGTACACCTACAAATTTCATCACCAAGTATAGATTTAAGTAGAAGGGAGATGAGCCATGTGTAGTGAAGCCATAATTGAGTCCAACTCTGTCACTCTCAGGAAAACAGACTCCAAACTAGGGCCCACTGGCAAGACACCAAACTTGAGCTATCTGCCCTGACCATAGGACCTGGGTGTCTCCAGGATCCTGAGGAGCCCTGTTATTTGGCTTGCATTTACTTTTGTCGTCTAGGATATCCCGCTGAAATGTGCATAAGCATTACCTCTGGAAAGACCTCTTAACTCATTTTGAAGTCTCTTAGCCATATAAACTCACTTTTCTTTATGTCTTCCTCATTTTGTTTGAGGTATTTTTCCAGTTGCATTGCTAGTTGATTCTTGGTAGTAATCCCTTGCTGCAAAGGAGGCTCATCCCCAGGAGTCATATCCTATGATTGGGGGAAGGTAATGCATTTATATGCTATGTTTGGCTTAGAGTGAGGCCACATTTGGGCAAAAAGGATGCTCTCAGGAGGCAACTCTTAGGCACCCCACAACACTAGGCTAAGTTTCAATTTCAAAAGCAGTCTCATAAGCATAGTCATCAAAATCAAGGGCCCATTAATGGATCATCCTCCTTCACCATTCATTGCCCTTGCACTTGGGGGACTGTTGCTACTCCATTAGAGAATGTGGCAGTGCTCCCCAGGATGGAATTTCAATATTCTCTTGGTTATTTTGTGAGTCTTTACCCACTGTGACAATACCCCATGAATATTTGAACATATATTTATACATAACATGTATGTGCAGGTGATCCTCCTCCCATGTATCTGCCATCAGTGACACCCCACACCCATGATCCTTGCCTGCTCTAGTTGTAACCCTTCTGTGATCCAAAGCTTCTTCAAAAATGAAGCCATTATAATAGCCAAATACAATTCATAGGAAAATGAAACAATAATTTTAAATATAAGATATAAAATGCATAAAAATTTTAAAACCAAAAAATAAACTTAATTTAAAAGTTGGGATATTAAAAAAAATGAAAAATAATTTTAAAATTATTTTTTATATTTTATCTTTCATCACAGTAATATCTGGGCCCTGTATGTACAGTGATATTTTCTTCCATTTATTCCTGTGTCTTACATTTTTTCATTTTGCTTTCAAAGAAGTTTAAGGTCATAGTAAAAATGCATACAGAATACAGGGGACTCTCATATACCCAACACCCACCCCTATTCCCTCTTCCCATATTAATACCATTTTATGTGGATGGTACCTTTGTTCAACTGATATACAAATAACGAAACATAGCTATTAGCCATGGTCAATGGTTTACATTATGATCTACATATTAGACCATACACTTTTATAAATTTTGTTGATATTCAACATGGCCTATGTCCATCATTGCAAGATTATGTAGAACACTTCCATTGCCCACTAAATACCCCCTGTTTGATCTATTCTATTCCTCCCTCCTTCTCCCCTTGGATCCCGTGGTGACCACCTGACTTTACTTTTGGATGACAAGGTTCATAGTTACTTGCAACATCACTGAGGTCTTGGCACACTGGTTTGTCCTCCCCTATTAAGAACTGCCCATGCTCTCAAGAGACTCATGCCACTCTTTGAACAAATCCATCCTCCCCAGGATAGGAGTCCAACTCCTTCCTGCTCATTATGTGGGTCTCCACCCATTGATTCAGCACATTATGACAAAATGTTCACTCACACACTCCCTAGAAGCCTGCTCCAGGTGTGCTCTGTCCTGAGTGCTACTCCATCCAACAACCTAAACCAATAACCCTTCCTTCCCATATTGCCATAAGAGCATTCCCAAATTGTACTTTCAACCACATACCCAGAAATCCCCAGTGTTCACCAGGTCGGTCTCCCAACCCTCCCCCCAGTTTTCTGGACCTTCCAACCCATTCTGCCCAATCTACCCACCTGTCAAACCTGCACCAGCCAACCCAATAATATCACTAACCTCCTATCATATCCCTTCAATGTGCAACTATACACTTACACCTTATGATAGATTACGTCTGAATGGCCAATGGCTCACAACCTATTTTTCCCTTTCTATTTCTTGTAAACCTATCTTCCAGACCATAGTTCTCTGAATCTGCTCAATTGTTAAAATTCATATCAATGAGGTCATGTAATATTCATCCTTCAAAGCCTGGCTTGCTACACTCAACATAAGGTCTTTAAGATTCATCCATGTTATCCCATCTGTTAGTACTATATTTCTTCTTAAGTTGAGTAATATTCCATTGTATATAATATTACATACATTATCCATTCATCTGTTGTTGGACATTTGTGTTGATTCCAACTTTTGCAATAGTTAATAATGCCACTATAAACTTGCATGTACATATATTTGTTCTGGTCTTTGCTTTCAATCCTTCTGGGTATATACCCAGCATTGGAATTGCTGGATCATAAGGCAGTTCTATAGTTAATTTTTTGAGGAACTGCCAAAATCTCCTACATAATGGCTGGACCATTCTACATTCCCACCAGCAGTGGATGAGTGTTCCCTTTCCTCTACATCCTCTCCAACACTTATAGTCCTCAATTTTTTAATAGCCTTGAGACTAATGGGTGTATGATGGTATCTCATTGTAGTTTTGGTTTGCATTTCCCTGGTAGCTAGCACTATTGAGCATCATTTCATGTGTTTTTTAGCCATTTGTATTTCTTCCTTGGAGAAATGTCTTTTCACGACGCTTGACCATTTTTCAAATGGGGAATGACATTTTATTTTTAAGCTGTAGGATTTCTTCATACATGCTGGATATTAGGCTCATATCAGATAGATGTTTGCCAAAAACTTTCTCCCATTGGGTAGGCAGTCTTTTTACTTTCTTGATAACATCTTTTGAGGTGCAAAAGTTTTTAATTTTGAGGATATCTGATTTATCTATTTTGTCTTTCACTGCTCGTGCTTTGGGTGTGAAGTTCATAAAACCATTTCCTGTTACAAGGAACTGTAGATGCTTCCATACATTATCCTCCAAGGTCTTTATGGTCTTGGCTCTTATATTTAGATCTTTGATCCATCTTGAGTTGATTTTTTTATAAGGTGTGAGATGGTGATCCTCTCTCATTCTTTTGCATATGGATATCCAGTTCTCCAAGCACCATTTGTTGAAAAGGCCATTCTCTCTGAGGTGAGTGGGCTTGGTGGACTTATCAAACATCAGATGACTGTATGTGTGAGGATCTCTATCAGAACTCTCACATCTGTTCCATTGGTCGGTATCTCTATTCTTGTGCCAATACCATGCAGTTTTGACCACTGTAGCTTGGTAGTATGTTTTAAAATCAGGTAGTGTGATTCCCCCCAATTTCATTTTTCTTCTTAATTATGTCTTTGCTTTTTCAGGGCCTCTGACCCTTCCAAATACATTTTGTAGTTAGTTTTTTCAATTCAATTAAAAAATGTTGTGTTGAATTTCATTGGGGATTGCATTTAATCTGCAGATTAGTTTGGGTAAGATAGACATCCTAATGATATTTAGTCTTCCTATCCATGAACAGGGAATAGTCTTCCATTTCTTTAAGTCTTCTTTGGTTTCCTTTAATAATGCTGTGTATTTTCTGTGTATATGTCATTTACATCTTTAGTTAAGTTTATTCCTAGGTATTTAATTCTTTTTGTTACTATTGCAAATGGTATCTTTTTCTTGATTTCCTCCTTAGATTGTTCATTATTAGTGTACAGAAATGCTATGGATTTTTGAGCATTAATCTTATAGTCTACAATTTTACTAAACTCCTTTATAAGTTCTAGAAATTTTGTTGTAGATTTCTCAGGGCTTTCTATGTACAAGATCATGTAGTCTGCAAATAATGAAATTTTTATTTCTTCCTTTCCAATTTGGATGCCATTTATAAATTTTTCTCACCTCAGTGCTCAGACAAGTGCTCAAGCACTTTTAAGACAATGTTAAATAGGAGCAGTGAAAGTGGGCATCTTTGTCTGTTCCTGATCTTAGAGGGAAAGCTTTCAGGGTTTGACCATGGTATATGATCTTTGCGGTGGGTTTTTCATATATACCTTTTATCATGTTTAGAAAGTTTCCTTCTATTTCTATCTTTTGCAGTGTATTGTGTCGAATGCTTTTTTCTGCATCTATAGAGGTGATCATGTGATTTTTTTCTTTTGATCTGTTTTTGTGATGTATTACATTGATTTTCTTACGTTGAACCATCTTTTTATACCTGGATGAAACCCACTTGGTCATGGTGTATAACACATTTGATATATTGTTTAATGCTATTAGCAAATATTTTGTTGAGGATTTTCACATCTGGGCTCATTAGGGAGATTGGTCTATAATTTACCTTTCTTGTGGAGTCTTTGGCTTTGGTATTAGGGTAATGTTGGCATCATAGGATGAATTAGAGAATGTTCCTTCTACTACTATTTTGTGTATATTTTTAAGCAGGATTGTAGTTAGTTCTTTCCAGATTGTTTTGTAGAATTCACCTGTGAAGCGTCTTGTCCTGGGCTCTTCTTAGTTGGGAGGTTTTTGTAAACCTCTGTTGAGTTCATCAATTTCTTCTTTCATCCAATGTAGACTCCTTGTGAGTTTCTAGGAATTTGTCCATTTCCTCTAAATTATCCTTTTGTTGGCATATAATTTTTCAAAATATCCACTTATGATATTCTTTATTTCTGTAGGGTCAGTGGTGATATCCCCTTCCTCATTTCTTATTTTGTGTATTTGCATATTCTATTTTTCTTTAGTCTGGCTAAGGATTTGTCAATTTTATTGATCTTCTTGAAGAACCAACTTTTGTTTGTTTATTTTTTCTAGTGCTTTCTTTTAGTTCTTCTCTAATCTTTGTTATTTTCTTCTTTCTACTTCCTTTGGGGTTAGTTTGTTGTTCTTTTTCTAAGCCTCCAGGTATGCAGTTAGGTCTTTGATTTTATCTCATTTTCCTTTTTTGACATATGCATTTATGGCTATGAATTTCTCTCTCAGTACAGCATTTGGTGCATCCCATAGATTTTGATATGTTTTGTTGTTATTTACATTCATGTCAAGATAGTTACTGATACCTTTTATGATTTCCTCCTTGACCCACTTTTTCTCTAAGAGTGTATTGTTTAACTTCCACATCTTTGTGCCTATTCTGTTTCTCTGGCCCTTACGGATTTCCCATTTCATTCTATTGTGGTCAGAGAAATTACTTTGTATAATCTCAATTTTCTCAATTAAATGAGATTTTTTCTGTGGCCTAGCAGTGTTCTATCTTGTAGTATGATCCATATGCACTCAAGAAGAAAGTTTATCCCAATGTATTTGGGTGTGGTTATTTGTATAAGTCTAATAGATCCAGATACTCTAATATATTAATCAAAGTCTTTGTTTCTTTATTGATTCTTTGTTGAGATGTTCTATCAGGAATAATGGTGTATTAAAGTCTCCCACTATAATTGTAGGAGCATCTACTTCTCCAGTTAGTTTTTCCTGTTTGCCTCACATATTTTGAGGCACCCCAGTTAGGTGAAAAAATGTTTATGATTGTTCTTTCTTCTTGAAAGATTACAATTTTAACCAATATATAGTGTCTGTTTTTGTCTCTCACAATAATTTTGCATTTAAAGTCTATATTGTTCAATATTAGTATAGCTACTCCTGCCATTTTTTGTTTCCTTGTGAGATTGTTTTCTAAAAGTCGCTTTCAGCCTTCCTGAATCACTGGGTCTAAGATAGGTTTCTTATAGAAAACATATAGATGGATCATATTTCCTTATTCATTCTGCCAATCTGTGTCTCATGACTGGTGGGTTTAATCCATTAACATTCAGTGTTATTACTCTCAAGGAATTGTATTATCCATATTTTCTTTGGGTTTACATTTGTCATATATTGCTTTTATTTCTCTTTTTGTCTTTTTATTTGTTCTTACACTCTTGTCCAAATCTCTCTCTCCTGTTTTTTTTCCTTTCAACCTGCAGAACTCCCTTTCATATTTCTTAAAGGACAGGTTTCTTATTGGCATACTCTCTTAATTTCTGTTTATCTGTGAATGTTTTGAACTTGCCATCATTTTTTTTTATAATAGATTTTATTTTATTTAATTTTTAAAGATTTTATTTATTTATTCATTTATCCCCCCCTTGCTGGTTGTGCTCGCTGGGTCAGCTAACCACGCCATGCGGGCGGGCTTGCCTTCACCAGGAGGCCCCCGGGAACCGAACCCGGGGCCTCCCATATGGTAAACGGGAGCCCTACTGATTGAGCCACAGCCGCTTCCCATTGCCATCATTTCTGAACGCCAGCTTTGCTTGATAGATAATTCTTGCCTTGAAGTTTTTTCTTTTTTTTTTCTTTTAGTACCTTAACTATGTTATAACACTGCTTTCTTGCCTCCATGGTTTCAGATGAGAAATCAGCACCTAATCTTATTTATCTTCCCTTGTATGTGATGGTTCTCTTTTCTCTTCCTGCTTTCAGTATTTTCTCTTTTTCTTCAGCATTATACAGTTTGATGAATATATATCTTGGAGTAATCCTTTTGGGATTTATACTGACTGGGGTGTGCTTTGCTTCCTGGACATGTACATCTATCTCCCTCAATAGGTTTGGGAAGTTTTCAGCCATTTTTTTCTTCCAACACTCCTTCTGTCCCATTTCCCTTCTTTTCTCTCTCTGGGATGCCTATAATGCATATGTTTGTGCCTTTGGTGTTGTCATTCAAATCCCTAAGTTCCTACTGGATTTTGTCTAACTTTTTATTTATCTGATCTACTATCTGTTTGATTTCAGATGTACTGTCTTCCACATCACTAATTCTTTCCTCAGCCTATTCAAATCTGCTGTTATGTGCTTCCAGTGTATTTTTTTTATTTCTTGGATTGTGCCATTCATCACCATCATATCCATTATATTTTTATGTATGTTTACAATTTCTTCAGTATGTTTTCCCAGTGCCTTCTTAATATCCTTTTACTTGATTAAGTTGGTCCATGACATTTGTTTGGACAGCTTTCATTAGTTGTTCAATGTTCTGCATCTCTTCCTGGTTTTTAGTTTTTTCATTGGACTGGGCCATGTCTTCCTGTTTCTAAGTATAATTTGTAAATTTTTGTGGCTCTCTGGTCATATTTTTATCTTGTTGGGTTTATTCAGTTGATTAGCTACTCTTTTTACTCTTGGGTTTATTTAATTACTGTTTTGTGTGTGTGTTAAGTTTTATCTTTGACACTTTGTTCTGTTTCTATTTCATTTCTATTGTCTGTGTTATGATTACTTGTTTTGGCTCCTTTGTGTCTCCAAACCTGACTCTTCTGGGAGCTGTAAGCAGTGTCCTGTTTTGCCGTGCCACAAAGCAAGTCCCCACAGCAGCCTTTGGCTTTTTCTTTGTTGTTTTATTGAGAGCTAAGATTTATATGACTAACTCAACAACCATGATCCCACAATCCCACAGAAGGGCTTTTGTTCCTGAAACTTTTAGCTAAGGAAAAAGTCCTGAGGTGAAAGTTGTCCGTGCAGACTCAGTTAAGTACATGGAATAAGCAGGTTTAGGAAACTGCTAGGACTGATAAAAATAAAGTGCTTGAGAGATTGATGAGCAAATTCAATTCTACAATAATTACTAAGTATACATTTTATAAAAGTCCTATCCAAAGAAGAAATATTCATACACATTAAATAAGTTGAAGAAAGTCATTCTGAATTGTGGCATATATATTGGATTGAACATAGTTTGTCTGAATTTGATGTGTTAGATACATTTAGCTGCTGCTTGAAACTTTAGAATATCCCAAAAAATCAGGTAACAGAGGAAATAAATGGATCAGAAGATTTATTGAGCAGATTACAAGCCATGTATTTGTATCGGGTATTTTATAATTGTGTATATCCATTAGAATAGAGGCACGCTAATATTTCCTTGTTGCTTGGCTGCATCTACCTCACTTTCCAGCTCCTTCAGGAAGTTTTCATGGCCTGGGTATAGAAATCCCCTTACTTAGTGAAATTGGACCCAAGAAGTGGACTGTGTACTCCTAGGGATCAACCAGCATCCTCCTCCCAGAAGAGCCCCAGAGACAGAGACCTCCCCTGGCTCCTTGACCAAAGTAACTTCCACATGGAAATCACCACTTTGGTCATCTCATGAAAGCGGAGCACACATGGACTTAAATTCAGGATCCTCCTCAACCCAGAAAATATTGCCTGACAGTAATGGTCCTCCTACAAAGGAATATGAAACCCTTGTGGTTCTTCCTCTTTCTGGTGGTAGTTCCCAGATGTGAGTGTCTCAGGATTCAGACGGGAAGGTAATGGAGATGCTGCCTCTGAGCACATGTCACACATTTTTCCCTTTTCCTCAGGTGTCCTATCTCAAGTGCAGCTGCAGAAGTCAGGCCCAGGACTGGTGAAGCTCTCCAAGACCCTTTCTCTCACCTGTCCTGTCCCTGGATTCCTCATCACAACCATTGGTTACTGCTGAAATGGAATCCATCAGCCCCCAGGGGGCAGGGCTGCAATGATTGTCAAGAATATGCTATGAAGTTAGCACTTACAATAATCCATCCCTCAATAATCAGTTCTCTACCTCAAGAGACACATCCAAGAACCAGTCCTCTGTGCAGCTGAGCTCTGTGACTTGAGGAAACAGCTGTGTATTACTGTGCAAGAGACAGAGTGAGGTGAAGTCAGTGTGAGCCAAGACACAAACAACCTCATGCATGAGTGGGCTGCACTGCAGTGGGCACTCATGGCCCACCCACAGCAGAGAATCAGTTGCAAGGAATATTTGTGGAAACTAAAGTTTCCTGTAATAGTATATGGTTTCCCCTTCTTGCTTAAAGCATCAAAACCCTAGGGATTCTGCACTACATCTGTTCCAAGTTTCAAACACAGAAAATATATTTGCAATACTATTCTATATTATATGATATTTTATTCAAAGACATATAAAGTAGTTTTCTTCATTTTGTTCTTCTGGTTTAGACTGGAAGTATGAAAAAATTCCATTCAACTTACACTGTGACACTGTGCAATTAATCCTCAGCATCTAATTGTCTGTCTTGGCTGTGCCCAAGCAAAATATATTAATAAAAATAAAACAATAATAATAATGTTGAATTTGCATTATTGTTTAGTCAACATTAGGACAAATTATTGTATGGTAGAGTGATTTTATCTGAATTAAAAATTTAAAGCCCCACTTTCTTTTACCAGAATGAGTGTGTGTATATATATATATATATCCTTCCTCTCCCAGGCTATTCAGCACTATTGATTCTCTAGCTTAGCTCCCCACCATCATGTTGAGCCCCATGACATCATTTAAAAGAGCAAACAGGAGAGACCAACTGGCATGGCCCTGGTTGCACCATCCAGGAGCCTCATTTGTTTTCTCCATCATGGGCAGGGCTTATGAAGGCTGTACATGATCCAAATCCACAGCAGGCTGACCCTGAGATGTTGGCCTACCTGATAGACTTGAGAAACCACCCACATCTCACTGGTTGCAGAAACCACATGGAGTCAGAGGCTGGCCATATGTCAGGAAACCTGGAAGTTCTTCCTGAGCTATCACCTCTGGGAAGGTGCTGAACAATTGTGACAGATTTTTAAAAAAGGAAATGTGGGATATGTTGTTCCTGAACCTTGCTTCTTTGCTGATAGCCTGACCTGTGCCTCAGGAGGAGCTTAGGCTCACTTGCCTCACCTGTGAACTCTAGGACAGACTCTGAACTATCTGTTCCTTAAGTTTGTAAATATGCAATGATATGGCAGAGATTCCCTTGAGTGCCTGGAGCTAACAAATCAAACCAACATAAAACAAAACAGAACAAAAAAACAGCAAAACACCTTTCCCAGGCTTTGCATATTGTTTCAGCATTTCATGAATTAGTTTTGAAATTTTACTTTTAATTTTATTTTTAAAGAACTTTTAATTTTAAGTTTACATAAAAATTACACCAAAAGTGTAGGAAATTCTCAAATAACCCCCCCCACAGCTACACCAATTACTGACCTTTTAAATTAGTATGGTATATTTGTTACAGTTGATGAACCAATATTGAAGCATTGCTACTAACCAAAGTCTATAGTTTACATTATGGCTTACACTTTGTGCTGTACAGATCCATAGGACTTGACATATGAGTAATTTCAGGTGCCCATCATTGCAGATATTTACAGAAGAATCTCATCTGAAATAAGCCAGAGACAAAAGGAAAATATTGCATGATCTCACTGATATGAACTAAGGATAGTGAGCAGACTCATGGAGGTAGATGCTGGAAGATAGGTTGCTAAAAGATACAAGTTTTGGAATTTAAAAAAAGAAAAATGTAATATATGTCCATTGTAGAAAGTTCATAATGCACAGAAAAGGGGAAAATGTTAATTACATATACTTTCACCATCTTAACACAAATATGCTTAAAATTTTTTAATTCTTTAAAGCTGAAAGGAGAAGCAGCAAGATGGCATTGGTTTTAAAAGGTGTTCACAAACTCTATCACAAGGGATGGCTCAGTTGGCATAAGATCCTGCCTGAGTGGACTTTTTTGGGAACCCACAGAGTGGGAGGCTTCAGGGCATCAATCTGGAGGGAGCTGGACAGGGGGGATAGCCTGTTCAGGGTAAAACCATGAGTTTCTTACTCCATGGCTGGAAACTACAGATGACTAAACCCCACTCTTGGGGCAGGAAGCTGCTGCAAGCCTCGACTCCTGCCAACCACCCAGCAGGAGGGAGCACTCTCCAAGAGTGGGAGGGTTCAGGCAAGGAGTGGAGAGGAGTACTTAATAAGCTTCCAAAAGCCAATTTAGGGTCCCCTGGGATGAGAGGATGGCCTGGAAGAGGATTGAGAGTCATTTTTCTGTGGTGAGTTCAGTCATCAGGGTCCCATTTGAATTTCATAAGGGAATGCAATATGACCAGGGGAGGTGAGGTGGTTATCTGCTCACAAAGGCTATTGCATCCTGCCACCCTGGGAAAGAAAGCAATAAGAAAAGAAAGGGGGAAGAGACAGACAAACTCCTAATCAGCAAGAATCTACCCAGCTGCAAAGAGTCAAACCTGTCCAAGGGAAAGAGAATGGATAAATTTCAGAAGAGCTAATAGACCCATCAAGAAAGGTTAGCTCAGTGAAGGAGATTCCATCTTCAGTATACAAGGTCCCTAGTTCAATTCCAGGCTCCTCTTAGAGCAGTGATTCAACAGGATATAAAATATCCAGCTGGTACTTTAGGACAGGGAGAATATAGATATTATTTTTATATTAGCTTCTCTTGGGTCTCTTATTTTTCCACCAAAATAAGATTACTTTTTTTAAAAAAAATTAAGTTTACTCACTAAAACCTGCTTCAAAACCTGCAGAGGGCAGGCTTCAGGGTAATTTACTGAAGAACACTGGAAGCTTGAAAAGCTCCTCAGGGGCCTAAAAGGGAAGGCTGTTTTTTCCTTAGTGTTTGCTTGCTTGTGTGTTTGTTTTTTTGTGTTTTTACTTTTCTTTCCTCTTTCATCTCCCCTTTTTTCTCTATTTTTTTTTTTCTTAAATAGGTGCCTCTGGCTTGTTTCATGTTTTCTGTGTTTCTTCTTCCATGATCATCCCTTTTCTATGTATACCATTTTTGTCTTTGAATGCTATTTCTTTTCCTTCCTTCATCTGTCTAACTTCTGCTTCCTGTCGTTGTTCTTCCTTTCACTATCTCTTTGATTAGCTCTAAATTTTTATGGTTTTTATTTATCTCTTGTCTATTCTATTTTCTTTCTTTTATTAACTACTTTTTTTTGTCTTTTCTTTTCTCTTTCCCTCTCTTCTCATCATTCTGGCCTTTTAATTCATTGTATATATTTTTCTATACATGGTTTCTCATTTCATTGTTGGTATTCCGTTTTTTTATACCTATTACTCAACACTGCTTACATGAGATAAATATTCATTTTCCAAGGTCATATATGGTACTTCTTATAAATTTTATTATTATTATTACTATTATCCTTTTCCTTTTCTTATCTCTTTTGCTTTCTCCAGCCCTAATCTTTTTCCATTAAGGGAATATAGGCAACAGCATGGAAATAGAATTAGAGGAACAAAGTGTCAAAGAGAAAAGAAAACACACACACACAAAAGCAACTAAATAAAACCAGAGTAGAGAGAGATGTTACTCAATGAACTAAAGCCATTAAGATAAAAAGATGACCAGACAGCAACAAAAAATTCTGAACCATACAAAAAAGAGGAAGATATGGCCCAGTCCAATGAACAAACTAAAAACCAGGAAGAGATGTAGAACATTGAAAAACTAATAAAAAACATCCAAACAAAGGTCAAAGACCAACTTAATGAAGTGAAGGAAGAGATCAAGTATATTAAGAAGACACTGGGAGAACATATGGAAGAAACTGTAAATATACATAAAAAATAACAGCTATGATGGTGATGAATGGCACAAGCCAAGAAATAAAAAATACACTGGTAGCACATAGCAGCAGATTTGAACAGGCTGAGGAAAGGATTAGTGATGTGAAGGACAGTACATTTGAAATTAAACAGAAAGTGGAACAGACAGATAAAAAGATAGAAAAAAATTCAGCAGGGACTTAAGGATTTGAATGACAACACAAAACCAACAAACATACACATTACAGGCATCCCAGAAGGAAAAGAGAAAGGAAAGGAGACCGAAGAAGTATTGGTGGAAATAATGGCTAAAAACTTCCCAACCTTACTGAGTGAGATGAATGTACATGTCCTGGAAGTGCAGCACACTCCAGACAGTATAAATCCCAACAGACCCATACCAAGATATTTATTCATCAAACTATCTATTGCTCAAGACAAAGAGAAAATATGGAAAGCAGCAAGAGAAAAGAGAATCATCACATACAAGGGAAGCTAAATAAGAATAAGTACTGATTTCTTATCTGAAACCATGGATACAAGAAGGCAGTGTTATGACATAGTTAAGGTACTAAAAGTAAAAGGCTTCCAGCCAAATGCTCGCTATCCAGCAAAGCTGGCATTAAAAGTGATGGAGAGTACAAAATATTCACAGATAAAGAGAAATTAAGAGACTATGCCAATAAGAAACCTGCCCTTCAAGAAATACTAAAGGGAGTTCTACAGGTTGAAAGGAAAAAACAGTAGAGAGAGAGTTGGAGGGGGGTATAATAACAACTAAAAAGACAAAAAGAGAAGTAAAACAACAAATGACATACATAAATCAAGGAAAATATGGCTAATGTAAGTAATTCCTTGAGTGGAATAACACTGAGTGTTAATGGATTAAACCCACCAGTCAAGTGGCACAGATTGGCAGAAAGGATAAGGAAATATGATCCATCTATATATTTTCTTCAAGAAACCCACCTTAGACACAGGGACACAAGGAATTAGAAAATGAAGGGCTGGAAAACAATCTTACAAGCAAACAATAACCACAAAGGAAGGAGTAGGTATAAAAATATTGGACAAAATGCAAAAACATTGTAAGAGAGAAATATGGACACTATATATTAGTAAAATGGGTTATCTTTTAAGAAGAACAACCATAAAAATTTATGTACATAACCAAGTTGCCTCAAAATACATGAGGCAAACATTGGAAAAGATAAGTGGAGAAACATATGCCTCTACAATTATAGTGGGGGACTTTAATACACCATTATCACCATTAGACACAACATCTGAATAGAGAATTAAAGTAGAAGCAAAGACTTTTATAATACATTAGAAGATCTGGACCTAATATACATATACAGAACACTACACACAAATACAGAGGGATATACATCTTCTCTAGTGCACATTTTCCAAGATAGACCATATGTTAGGCCACAGAAAAATCCCCAATGATTTCAGAAAATTTGAAAATATACAATAAAATTTTTCTGACCACTGGAATGAAGCTGGAAATCAGTAAGGGCCAGAGAACCAGATTAGGCACAAAGATATTGAAGTTAAGCAAAATGCTCTTAGAAAAACTGTGGGTCAAGGAAGAAATCTCAAAAGAAATCAGTAACTACCCTGAAATGAATGAAAATGATAACACAACATGTCAAAACCAATGGGATGCAGCAAAAGCTGTACTGAGAGAGAAATTCATAGCCATAAATGCATGTATCAAAAAAAAGAGAAAGAGCTAAAATCAAAGACCTAACTGCACACTTGGAGGAACTAGGAAAACAACAACAAACAAACCCAAAAAAGTATAAAGAAGGGAATAACAAAGATTAGAGAAGAATGAAATGAAATAGAAAATAAGAAAGCACTAGAAAAAATAAAATCAAAATCTGGTACTTTGAGAAGATCAATAAAATTAATAAACCTTTAACTAGACTAACAAGGAAAAAAATAGAAAAGATGCAAATAAATGAAATAAGAAATAAGGAAGAGGATATCAACACTGACCCCACGGAAATAAAGAGTACCATTAGAGGATACTTTAAAAAATATCCAACAGGAAGGATAAATTAGAGGAAAGGTCAAATTCCTAGAAAATCACAAGCAGCCAATATTGATGAAAGAAGAATTTGACTAACTCAGAAGAACAATTGCAAGTAAAGAGACTCAGTCACCAAAAACCTCCCAACTAAGAAGAGCCCAATACCAGGTGGCTTCACAGGTGAATTCTACCAAACATTCTGGAAAGAACTGACCCCAATCTTTCTTAAGCTCTTCCAAAAAATATTAGTAGAAGGAACATTGCCTAACTCATTCTATGATGTCAAAATTACCCTAATACCAAAGCCAAACAAAGATTCCACAAGAAAAGAAAATTATAGACCAATCTCTCCAATGAATCCAGATGCTAAAATATTCAACAAAATATTTTTAAATTCATATGCTACAACACATGTAAAGAACTATACACCATGACCAAGTGTGTTTCATCCCGGGTATACAAAGGTAGATCAACTTAAGAAAATCAACATAATGCAACACATAAACAGATTGAAAGAAAAAAAAATCACATGATCATTTCTATAGATGCAGAAAAAACATTCAACAAACTACAGCAACTTTTCCTAATAATCATGCTGCAAAATATAGGAATAGAAGAAAACTTTCTGTACCTGATAAAGGGTATATATGAAAAACCCACAGCTAACATCATATTTAAATATGAAATCCTAAAAGCTTTTCCTCTAAGATAGGGAAAAAGATAAGGATGCCCACTATCACCACTCTAATTTAACATTGTGTTAGAAGTACTTTCTCAACCACTGAGGCAAGAAAAAGATATTAAAGGCATCCAAATTGGAAAGGAAGAATTCAAAATTTCAGGATTTGCAGATGACATGATCCTGTACATAGAAAGCCCTGAGAAATCTACAACTAAGCTTCTAGAACTTGTAAGTGAGTTCAGTAAATTTGCAGGTAATATGATCAATGTGAAATATTAGTACCATTTCTGTACACCAATAATGAGCTAAGGAGGAAATTGAGAAAAAAATAACATTTACAATAGTACCTAAAAGAATCAAATATCTAGGAATAAATTTAACTAAAGATGTAAATGATTTATACACAGAAAACTACACAGCATTGTTAAAGGAAATCAAAGAAGACTTAAATATTTGGAAGACTATCCCCTTTTCATGGATAGGATGACTAAACATCATTAGGATGTCTATCTTACCCAAACTAATCTACAGATTTAATCCACTTCCAATAAAATCAACACCGCATTATTTACTGAATTGGAAAAACTAACTATGGAATTTATTTGGAAGGGGAAGAAGCCCTGAATAGCCAAAGACATATTGAAAAAGTAAAATGAAATCACTGGAATCACACTACCTGATGTTAAAACATACTACAAAGCTATGGTGGTCAAACTGCATGATATTTGAACAAGGACCAATGGAACTGAATTGAGAGTTATGGTAAGATCCTCACATATACAGTCATCTGATATTTGATAAGGCCACCAAGGCCACTCAACCAGGATAGATTGGCCTTTTCAACAAATGATGCTTTGTGAGAAACCTCTGATCCTTACATCTAAGAAATAGTTTAGAGGCCTGCTTCTCTACCCACAGAAAGAAACCGGCACTATCAGTCTCTGTCATAAATAGTAACATTATTGCTTTGCTCTGTTAATCAGTTATCTTAGACCTTTGCCACCATCCTATCCCCTACTAAATATTTCTGTAATCTTGCTACCCCTTTATCAGTCTGGAATTCTTGTGATGTTATTTATGACCCTTCAAATGTGCCATGCCTACCTGAGCTCCTGCACATACACACTAATTTTTTTCTATGTGAAAAAGAGAATAAAAACACTGATGGGAATCAGTAAAGGAAGATAGCTTCTTTAGCTGTTCTCCCCCTCAAGTTTCTCAATGTCAGTGTTCAGAGTAATTCTTTGCATTGTCACAGGCCCTGCTGGACAGATTCCCCCAAGACTTTTCAGGATGGATTCCTACAGTGCTTGGAAAACTGGATATCCATAACCAAAATAATGAGTGAGGAACACCATCCCACATCTTATACAAAAATCAAGTCAAAATGGATCAAAGATCTAAATATAAGAGCCAAGACCATAAAGACTTTGGAAGATAATATAAGGAAACATCAACAGTAACTTGTTATTGAAAATGGTTTCATGAACTTCACACTGAAAGTATGAGCAGTGAAAGAAAAAATAGATAAATGGGATGGCCTCAAAATTAAAAATATTTGCACCTCAAAGGACGATATCAAGAAACTAAAAAGGCAGTCTACCCAGTGAGAGAAAGTATTTGGCAACCATATATCCCATAGGAGCCTAATATCCAACATATATAAAGAAATCCTACAGCTCAAAGACAAACACCCCATTAAAAAATGGTCAGCCACTTGAAAAGACACTTCTCCAAGGAAGAAAAAAAAATGGCTAAGAAGTAAGTTAAAAGATGGTCAACTTCACTATTAGGAAAATGCAAATCAAAATTACAATGAGATTCCATCTTAGACCCATTAGACTGGCAACTATTAAAAAGCGAAGGACTACAAGTGTTGGAGGAATGGGAACCCTCAATCACTGCTGGTGGGAATGTAGAATGATCCAGCCATTGTGGAGGACTGTTTGGCAGTTCCTCAAAAAACTAACTATAGAACTTCCATATGATCCAACAATTCCACTGCTGGGTATATACGCAGAAGAATTGAAAACAAAGACACGAACAGTTATATGAACACCAATGTTTATAGTGGCATTATTCACTCTTGCCAAAAGTTGGAATCAACCCAAATGCCCATCAACAGATGAATGGATAAACAAAATGTGGTACATTCATATAATGGAATATTATTCAATTGTAAGAAGGAATACCATTCTAATATTTGGGATAACATGGATGAATCTTGAGGACTGTATGTTGAGTGAAGAAAGCCAGTCAATGAAGGACAAATATTACATGACAACACTGAAATGAATTAAGCAAATTGAGCAGATTCACAGAGCTATTGTCTGGAAGATAGGTTTACAGGAAATGGAAAGGGAAAAGAAGTTTGTGAGCCAATGCCCATAGGGGTGTAATCTATGATAAGGTGGAAGTGTGTAGTTGGGCACTGAAGGGATATGGGTTGGGTGGTGCAGGTTTGACAGGTGGGTTGAGTGGGGAGGGGATTTGGCTAGTCAAAGGAACTGGGGGTGGGTTGAGAGAGGGACCAGGTGAACACTGGGGATTCCCAGGTATGTGGTTGAAAGTACAAAATTGGGAATGCTCTTATGGCAATATGATAAGGAAGGGTTACTTGTTTAGGGTATTGGATGGGGGGATATTTGGGACAAGGAACACCTGGATCAGGCTTCTAGGAATTGTGCAAGTGATCATTTTCTCATAATGTGTTGTATCAGTAAGTGAGGACCCACATAATGAGTGGGAAGGAGCTGGATTCCCATCCTGGGGGGGGAACAATATGTTCTCAAACAGAGGGGTGGGGTTCTCTCAAGAGCATTGGTGGTCTCTAATAGAGGAGGACAAACCAATGTGTCAAGACCTTAGTGTTGTTGTAAGTAACTATGAATCTTGTCATCCAAGGTGTATAGCCAGGTGGTCACCATGGGCCCTGCAGGGAGGGGGATGGAGGAATAGAAGATGGAACAGGGAATATTTAGTGGGTGATGGAATTGTTGTACATGAGCTTGCAATGATAGACTCAGGCCATGTTAAATATGATAAAAATTTATTAAAATGTATGTTCTGAAAAGTAACCATAGTTATTAGCTATGTTTCACTGTTTGTATATCAGTTGTAACAAATATACCATCCACATATAAAAATGGTATTAATATGGGAAAGGGGAAATGGGGGAGGATGTTGTGTATATGGGAGTCCCTTGCATTCTGTATGTGACTTTACTGTGACCTAAAACTTCTTTGAAAACCAAAAGAAAAAAAGTAAGACACTGGGGAATAAAAGGAAGAAAATATCACTGTATATGCAGGACAACAGATATTACAGTGATAAAAGGCAAAATGTCAAAAAATTTAAATATTTTTCATTAGCATATAATTTTATGTGAGCATTGACTATGTGCTAGGCAACTGGGCAGACAAAATAACAGAAAAATAGGGAAATCTGTGTGTGTGAGGGTGAACACTATACATTATGCATGACTTTTCTGTAAACCTATAATTGCTCTAAAAAAATGACTAGACCAAAAACAAAAACAAAAGAGATAAAATGTACCACTTAAATGTGATAATGACAGAAAACTATTAAATACCATGCAGGAAGAGTGTTCTAAAAATAGTGAAATCCTCAAGAAAAATATAAAGAATCCAGAAGAAGTAGTGTGCAAAAAAGTTTATGTAACATAAACAAGTGCAATTTTTCCAAGGAATTCAGGATAGGTTCAGCCTAAGGAAACCAACCAAGGTGATGAATCATATGAAATAATGGAAAAAACACATGATCATCTCAATAGGCAAAGAAAAACCATTTAACAAAGTCCAACACCCTTCTATCACTTAAACACTCATCAAAGTAGGGATAGAAGAGAAGTTCCTCAGCCTTCTATAAATGATCTATAAAAAACCTACAGATACCAGGATGCATCATTGTGAAAGCAGCTAGCCTTTCCATTAAGATCAGGAATAACACAAACAAGAAAAATAACAATAACAGAAAAAGATGTCTGCTAATACCACTTGTATTCAACATTGCAATGGAAATTCTAGTGAAATCACTAAGGAAATAAAACAAAAAGACATAGGTCATGGAAAGGAAGAAGGAAAACTGTCTCTTTACACAGATGACATAAACATGTAAATGAAAATCTTAAGGAACACATACACAAATGCTAAAAAAAGAAAACTAAGATTGAATGGACAATTTCAGCAAAATAGGACTAACAAGATCAAAATGTGAAGTCAAATGCAATTTTACAAATTTTCAATGAACACTCATGGAGTTAAGTTTAAAAAATAATACAATTTAATGTAGCAGTACAAAGAATAAAAGAGCAGGGAATATATTTATCAAAAGAAGTGAGGTGCAATGCTTCACAATTATTTTTAAAATAAACTATTAATATATTGTTGAAAGAAATTAAAGAAGACCTAAATAATTGGATAGTTACCCAGTATTCATGTATTGGAAGGCTTAATATTATTACTATGGCAATATCACCCAATTGTCCTACAGATTCAACATAATCCCTTCCAAAACACCAGCTACTTTTTCTTTTCAGAAATTCACTAACTGAAATTCATATTGTAATTGAACATGTGAGTGCCCTAAGGATTCCAGACATGAAGGTATGGAAATGATATATCTCAGCATATGACTCATTGTGTTTGTAATTGATCCATGTGCTCTTTACCAGGTGCAGCTGCAGGAAATTGGTCCAGGTATGGTGGAGTCCCTGTGTGTCTCTACTTATTCCTTTCTCCATTGGTTCTAATTAGAAACAAGACTTTCAGCACCCAGGGTAGGGGCTGCAGTGGCTGTGTCATGCTTATTGCAGTAGATCACCTTGAAATACAGATAATGTTCCCCACACACTGGGCCACATCTCCATAACTGTTGACATATCCCTAAACCAGCTCTCCCTGCAGCTGAACTCTGAGTTCAAAGATGTGGTCTTGCCACTGTCATCCTCTCAGGAAACAGAGTTAAAGGAAGGCATTGGGAGCCCAGACACAAACCTCACCCAAAGGGAGGAAGGCAGGGGTTGGATGCATGAGTCAAGAAAGAACTACCAGGAACAGTTTCCCACCACAGGAGCATGTGTAGGTGAGGGTGAGGAAGGATTTTGTCTCAGAAGCTGTGGATCCTCTGCAAAGACTGGGATCTTCTTGCAAAGCTACTCTGTGGATCTTTCCTGATTCAGAACACCAAACGTTATTTTCACAGTGTTCAATCTTGCCTGTCTTTCCTTTTTGCCCCAGAGGAGAATGTGGGGTATTCTTTCTTGATGGATCTTTTATTTGTGATTTAAGTCACTATATAATATTAATTGGCAGGTTTGGGAACATTTCCACAGGGAAGTCATATTCTAGTTGGACCTTTTTGCAAAACTAAGAAGGGGCTCCAAGTCTAATATGATGAGTTCCCCCAACCCTGGTTATATCAAAATTTGAATAACCTGAAAAGTATTGTTCTTGTTAGCAAGGGTGTCAATAGATTACCATAGGGATTCTGGCCCTCTACCTCAGAGACATATGGCAAAGGTTGGAGATATTGCTGGTTTTCAAAACTGGAGAGATGTACAACTGACATTTTCTGGGCAGAGTCCTGGGAGGTTGCTCAACTTCTTACACTGTGCATTATCTCTGCACAACAAAGAAATATCTGGTGCACAATTTCAATAGTGCAGAGTTGGATAAGTTCTGATAAAAACATCAATGTTTTCCATAATTCATGGAAAGGTACAATTGTGGAAGGTCATTTTTTATATAGGTAGTTTATCCCTCAGTAAAACTGGAACAAAAAACCCCAGTCATGGTCTAGTGTGATCTGAGAGAGCCTCCTCATTTATATGTAATGTGTCTTGTGAACAGTGGGTGCAATCCTCCAGGATCTGGGCTTGCCCTGGGAACTGTGAGGGACCTTGCTGGGGCAGACCCAGCTGTGTGTTCATAGAGCCACCACCTGCTTTTTCTGTGGGGCAAAAGGTACAGAGGTCATGAGACAGATGTTTGGAGCCCTGACTCAGATGTCCACAGCCTCAATCTCATGCTTCTTGCAACCAACAAATGGGAGAAGGAGAAAATGCCAGCTGCCATCTATCCTATATGGTTGCACAAAAAGAAGTCTGGACAACATTTCATTTCCCATGGGCCCTGGACCTGGGATCCACTGAGGAGAAGGGAGGGTGATGTTCTGGGATCCCAGGACAATAGTTCATCAGAGGCTTTTCCCAGGTCCCTGGCCTCTGTAGGAAGCTGGTCAGTATGGCCTCCCTTTAAAGAATACATTCACCATGCACAATGCTTTATGAGGAAGTGGGAGAGAAAGCACTTCATAATTTCTATACCTGAAATGTTTGTCCATGCACTCTATATCAGATGAGATTTCAAGGACTGTGTTCACTGAGAGCTCTGGAATCAGAGACTGCATATCCAGGAGAGAGCTCATGAGAAGGGAAGTAGCTGATTTGCCCCATGGGGGATGAGCATGCAAATGGAGCCCCTCCCTCTGGTCCTGAAAAACAGCCCAGGCCCAGGCTCTGCTCTGAGAGAGGAGTCCCCACCCTGGTTGTCTAAGCTCTTCCTTTCTGTGCACAGGACAGAGGAAGAAGAGGTACCATGAAGGGTGTGCTGAGCTGGACATTTTTGTTGTCAATTTTCTGTAGTAATATTATGGAGAATCTGGAGGTGATGTTGTGGGTGGGAATCAGTAAGTGTGTGTATGAGAAAGGCATGTGTATTTGTTCTCACTCTGTGAATCAAATTTTACTTTCATTGATTACAGGTGTCTGGTGTGAAGAGCAGCTGGTGGAGTATGGGGGAGATGGCCCAGGCTGGAGGGTCTCTGAGCCTCTCCTGTGCAGCCTCTGGATTCACCTTCAGTAACTATGCTATGACTTGGGTCTACCAGGCCCCAGCAAAGGGTCTGGAGTGGGTCTCATACATTAGCAGTGGTAGTAATTACATGGACTATGCAGATTCTGTGAAGGGCACATTCACCACCTCCAGGGACAGTGCCAAGAACAATATCTATCTGTAAATGTCAAACCTGAGGCCTGAGGACACAGCCATGTAATCCTGTGCCAGTCACAGTGAGGGGAAGTTGTGTGAGTCCAGACACAAACCTCCCCTGTAGGGAGGGGGCTGGTCTGCTAGGGGAGCTCAAGGCCCACATAGCATAGGGCTCAGCCCTAGGGGCAGGTGCAGGTGCAGGGGGGAGGTTCTACCTGGTTTCCTGCCAGGGTCTGGGACTTCCTCTACTTCTTACAGTTTCCCCAGGGAATCTCTATAACTTTAGCATTCTGTGTCCTCTGTTGAATTATCTGATTTAGAAAAGTTTCATTGCAATAGGAGAAAATATTCCTGCATGCACACTAAGCAGAGTGTCCTTCATGGAGGCAGAAATGTCTCTGCCATGGGTCAGCAGGATCTGATTTCTCAGGAGCCTCGGGGAATATCCTTGAATTTTAAAAATCCAATATGGAAAGGAAACCTCCTCGCCTTTCCCTAATTAGGGCAATCTTTGTGATTGTGAAAACTTTTGAAATCACACAACCAACTACAGTGTGGGGTGCTTCAACATTTGTCCTATGTACTCCATGGAGTAATAAAAAGCTGGTTGCCCCTTTCCTAACCACCTCATGAACCTGATGACCTTTAAAAGAAACCCCTGATATCTGAGACCTCAGCTTGTGTAAGGGAGGGAGACAAAGGCTCTGATGCAGGCAGTGTGAGAGCAGCCCCAGTTCTACCCCTCAGAGAGCCCAGAAGGGGTCTGGGAAGAATGGCCTGGCCTCAGGGGCCCCAAGCACAGGCCTTCCCAGGGCAGGACAGAAGGAAGCAGTGGAGGGGCTCCCTGTCATGGGCTGGGGTTTACTCTTTGCTCACACCCTCCCCATCTTCAAGGTTCTGGTCCCTTCCTGGCTCTGAAACTCACAAGCTGTATTTTAGAGAAAACCTCCATTGAATATGGGCAGAGCATGAGTTTCACTGAGGAAGAGGAAAGACAATAGGAATTTCCATCAGTCACAGTTTTGTGTCCTGACACCCAGGGCCTTTCCTCATCTCAGAAGAGATGTGAGGGAGATGACTTAGCACAGAGTTTCTTGGGATTCAGGATAGAGTGAAGAGAATTTAGGCAAGTTAAATAGTGAAGTGGTGAAATCATTCTAATATTGACACTGGTATTGGTGGCACATATCTGTATTAAATAAACCCTTTGAGTTATGTGGTTTAATTACCTAAACTTTATGGTATATTATTTATAAGTCAACAAAGCTATTTAAAAAATCAAATGGTGCCTAGAGAGAAAGGAAGAGAGAAGAAGAAGAAATTAATGAAATATGAGAAAATTTGGGGGAGTTCACTTTCTGATTTGTAGAGAGGGTTACATGTATGTAAATATATGCAAATATTTATCAAATTGTATACATTAGTATATACAAGTGTATGTATGTAAATTACAATTTAATAAGAACTACCCATTTATCCCTGTTTATTAGTTCATTAACATATTCATTTAGTAAAGCCATAGACCTCTTATAAATTTTACACTCTAGTTTATTTCTGACAAAGGGAGAAGTTTTTCACTAAAGTAGAAGTTTCTCTTGCAGTTCTATTCTACTCTTGGTTAATTCCAGTAGCTTGGACCTAGCCTGAGCCATTTTACTGCAGTTTCTGTGCATGACTGACCCTAGTCAAGGCATGGGTTTTTTTCCCAAGATATATGCAGTTTATGAATACCAGGTTTATTCATCCATCACATAATATTACCTGGCTATATATTTCCTCAGGCTTTTCTTCATTCCAGATATATTCACATAGCTTATTACCTCTTAGGATATACTGTTTCCCTCTGCCATCCAAACAATTTGCTTTGGGGCTCCACTGAACCTCACAGAGCTCCCTCTCCTATGGTTAATGACATTCCATTTTCATCACATAAGTTTGATGCTGAGATCCTGGGAAGGTCTGTATTTTATCCACCACTCCACTTCCAAAACCAAGCAGGTTTTACCCTGTTGTCACATTAAAAAATGCTATTTTGTAAATATTGATTCAGAGAATGAAGCCATACTCAGGTTACTTTGAATGTAAGGAAATGTGTTCCAAATGACTGGAAGAAGGTAAAGTTTCAAAATTGTAGTGTCATAATGCTAGGTGGACTAAATATTAGCTACAAAATCCCGGCATGCAAATTAGATGGCATAATATTAGACAGAATAAACTTTAATTTGTCGACCATTTCTTCTAGGCAAAATACCACATTCCTTCACAGAACTACTGGCAATATGCTGCACAATGAAATGACTTTTGTTTGATTCCCAGGTGATTGCATTGAAACATTTTCATTCTTTTCCATATTCTCTTTTATGATATGTAGTGAGCTGGGTCTTAAAATTCCAAAATTTGAGGAGATATATTGGATTTGAATAGTCATAATATTCCAAAGTAGAACACAAGTGTAGCAGTTTGATATTGTTTATGAATTCCAAAAATAGATATTCTATTATGTTGTAAGTAGGTCTGTTCCTCTGGGTATATTAGATTGTATTGTATTCAGAGTTTTTACTCTTACTTGATTAAATTATGATTAAGGCTTTGATTGGGCCATGCCATTGAGATTTTGGCATTTTCTCTGTGGGGTCTCAAAGAGAAAATGACAAGGCAGAGGAATTAGAGACAGCCCAGGAAGTAAACACACAGAGAAGCAGATATGTGAGGAAAGACAGAAGGCTTGATTAGGCATTGCAGAGGCCCCGGGAAGAGAGACTAGCCATTCACATGATAGTCTACAGCTGGTCTTGTAGAAAAAGCAGAGCAGCTTAGCCAAGAGAGAAATGAGCCTCAGGAAGAGAGGAACCCAGGAAGCTGAACCCTCGCAGACATCGGCAGACATCTTGCTCCAACACATGGCAACAGACTTTGGTGTGGGAAGTAACATGTTTTATGGCCTGGTGACTGTAAGCATCTACCCCAAATAAATACCCTTTATAAAAGCCAACAGATTTCTGGTAATTTGCATCAGCACCCCTTTGGCTGACTAATACAACAAGGTAATATAAAGAAAAAAGCCCCTGTCTGGCCAATACTTCAAAGAATGATTAACTGACAATAGGATAGGGGAGGAGGCTAATGAAGTGCATATTGGGTTTCCTGTCTTATTGTCATAAATTCATAATTTCTGGTACTATTATGTCATATTGTCAAATTGTCATAATTTCTGGAACTATTAGTAGTTCAAACATCTAAAATATATGGAATTTTTATTAACTACATATTTTTCATAAAAGTAATTTGACTGCACACAGCCAATTTACTATTTACTATGTTGGTATTTGTTACACCCAAAAGTTTCCTAATGCTTCAATATGAATAACAGTGAAAGCACTCATTTATGGAGAGACAGCCACTCTAAGCACTTTTCAGGTGTTATGTAACCAATCATTGCCAGGACTTAGCAGAGGGCAGCAGAGTTAGTCAGATGGGAAAAGGAGGAATTGTAGCCTGCAGCTTAACTCAGAAAATTCTCTCTTCCCAGGTGGCCTCTGGGAAATCTCTGGTTTGTGACCTAAAATCAACTTGGGGACAATGAAACATTGCCACATAGACAATAATATGACATGCTGAAGCAAATGGCACTCAATGGAGAGTGATGGGGCTGGCTCAGGGATTGTATAACTAGGCCTGTCCCATCCATGTCATTTGTAAATCTGTAAAATGGGAAAGGAAAAGTGAAGTATGAATTATATATTGCAGGATTAACACCACTAGGGCTCAATTGAAGATATCTGTCCCCGTGGAGCTTACTTTGCTGGGACATCTTTGTTGAAAATCTGATTCCTGTTTCCAAGAACAGACCCATGTTTCTTGCTTTCTGGATGACATCACTGCTTCTCCCTTCCTTCACTAGGAATCTCTGGACATACAATTTTTACTGTCTTCTCAGTAGAAAGCAAATGTTAAAACAATGGTGAAGCCATGGATACTTGATGTTAAGATGATTCTTGCATAAAGAAATTTGGCACTCAGACAATATGATTGAATGAGGAACCTTTATTACTGGCTGGCCATGGTCCCCTCCAAAAATGTGGAGAGAAGTGCCCCCGGCTTCTTGTGGTGGGTTTTTATGGGGCATTTTAGCAGGGTCAGCATGATTCAGCAACTTTTTCATGCCCAGGTACCAGATTGGTTAGTTTAAAACATAGCATCACGCACAAGAGGGTGATTGGTATCTTTAAATGCATAACTGTTTTATCAAGGTCAGGAAAGCAAGCAAGCAAGCAACATTTCAGAAGCTAATGTTGATGATTAGCATTGGAGTCACAAGGTCTGGCAAGGGACATTCCTGAAGCTAATGTTAAACTAGACTTGGGGTGGTCTGACCACTTCCATGATGGCATGATTGGTTAGGCCTGGAAGCCTATCCAGTGTATTGTCCAAGCAAGTTTTATGGGCCTTAGGAATTTCCATCAATGTTACCTTGGTTAAAAGGCTCCATTACATTCCCCACTCTTGTTTTACCATAGAATCAAATTGTTGATTCAGTGTCATTACTTAAAGGGGAATATGCTGTGTACATGACTGCAGCATGCAATGTCATTAATTTTACTGCTTGGAGTCTTTTTCTGACATAGGACATAAGTCAATTGACTAGGCAGGGCCCTATCAGAAGTCCCAGAATTAGCAGCACCAGGGGTCCTATGGCTGCTGAGAGCAAGGTTGTTAACCAGGGGGATCAGGAAAACAGTAAATTTTGCCTCCTTCCCATTTACTATTATCCCCATCCAAGACATGAAGAAGTATGGGGTTCCCTGATCCTATGGGGGGATTCCCCCGATTGGGTCCCCCTCTGAAGAGATATGTCTGTTTCCTTAAATACCCATGGGGCTATGGTTTCACAGCCCCAACGTCCACAATGATATTTTCCTAGGAAATCACATTCCGGGGAACCCCCAACCAGACAGGCATAGAAGGGAATTTCAGCTAATACCTTTTTTACTGCTTGGGTGCCACACCCATAGTAAAGCTTTTTGCCCCTACTGGTGGGACAACAGGGAATAAAATTTTTTGTATTCCCCAAGTAAGGCACATAGATTAAAGGACATGATAGGCTTTTTGCTAATCGACTGGGTAGTATTCAGGACTTCTCCATTCCCAGTACGAATTACATTCCACACATACGTAGTTAGCTGAAATGGTGTGGCCTGAGCCTTCAAACTTAACACCAGCATTATTTCCTATCTTAAACTTACATTCATTTTAAGTCTGATTTAGCCCGACCAATCTTAACCTTTAAGGGCTCCTTGGTTTAGATGACAGTCCACTTTTCAACGTCTGGTTTTTTGGCATCTTTTCTGGCCAGTTTTAAATGAGATGCATGTATCCAGTGCCCTTTTCCCATAACCTTCACAGCTGTAGGGGTTGTGAGGATCACTACATATGGGCCCATCCAATGAGGTTCAAGGTTCCCAGCTTGGAGTTTTTGTACCCATACTAGATCTCCCATTTGGGCATGCAAAGGAGTAAAGTTCGTACCAGAAGGGGGAGGGTGTGCAGATTGAACAGTTTCACTTACTGTTTTCCTAATCCGGTCGAGAGCTTTTAGGGAAGAAAAGAGATACTGGTTATCAAATTCAGTTATGTTTTCCAATCCTATCTTGGGCAATAGGGGTGGGGGGTCTGCCAAACATAAATTCGTAAGGCATTATACATTGCACCTACGGTGTACACCTAGCTTTTAGAAGGGCAAAGGGAAGAAGACTCACCCAGTTTTCGCCAAACTACAAAGCCAACTTTGTTAATGCATCTTTCAAGGTGCGGTTCATCCTTTCTACCGGTCCCGAGCTTTGGGAACAAAATGCACAATGTAATTTCCAATTTATTTCCAGAGCCTTAGCCAATTGCTGAGTCACTGCCACCACAAAGGCTGGGCCATTGTCTGATCCCACTCTTAGGGGTAGCCCAAACCTTGGAATAATTTCAGATATTAATTTTTTAACTATTACGGCTGCCATTCCACCCTTAGTTGGATATGTTTCTGTCCAGCCTGAGAAAGTATCCACCAGTAACAGGAGATATCTGTAACCATATTTGCCCGGTTCTAAGTTTGTAAAGTCTATTCCCCAGTGTTCCCCAGGTTCCAGTTCCCACAGCCCTTTTCCAGGGAATAGTGGAACGTTGGTGCCTCTTGAGTGGGGACAGTCAGGAACAGTTGGAGTGGGGCAACCGGCAGGAGGGTGGCTGCTCATGCTGCTTCATCTGCCAGCCGATTTCCTTCTGCCTTTGGAGAATTTCCTTTCTGATGCCCTTTACAATGCATGATAGCCACTAGTTTGGGGAGCCATATGGACTCCAAAAGTGCTAGAATTTCAGTTCCATTTTTAATTTCTTCCCCCACCCCCACCCCCACAGTCAGAAACCCACATTCCTGGTAGAGAGCCCCGTGTGCGTGAACCGTGGCAAATGCGTATTGACAGTCTTGCCCTTAGCCCACCTTAATGCTTGAGTGAGAGCCACAAGTTCAGCTCTGTGTGCAGAAGTGCTGTGACTCAATGATTGGGACCAAATTATGGCAGGGGTCTCTATTACTGCAGTGCCAGCATACCGAACTCCATCCTTGATGAAGCTACTGCCATAACAGTTATGGGTTACAGGGGCAGAGCCCAAGTCTGGAAGCAAGGTTGCAGGGTTTAGTTTGGTCCTAGCATTTGACATCCATCGGTCTGGGGGTCTTCGGAGGAGAGACTCCACAGAGTGAAGGACTGTTACTTCCAGGTTTTGACTGAAGGTTAATTTGGTCACTTCTTTCACTAACACAGCTGTGGTGGCCACCGCCCTTAAACAATTGGGCCACCCAGCAGTTACATAAAGGTATGCTACGGGCCATCTCCAGGGCCCAGGGCCTGAGGGATTGAGTCAACACCCCTTTGCTAATACCACGTTTTTCATTTACAAAGAGGTGGAAAGTTTTGGCCAAGTTAGGTAGCCCAAGGGCAGGAGCACTCACCAATGCCATCTTCAACTGCTCAAAAGCAGCTTGCTGTTCTTCAGACCAAAACAGATTGTCCTCCTTTCCTCCTACTGCTGTGTAAAGGGGTCTGGCAATTTCAGCAAATCCTGGGATCCATAACCGGCAGTATCTCACCTCCCCCAAAAATTCACGCACTTGCCTTTTTGAGACAGGGATCTCAAAAGCATTGCCTGGATCCTATCATGAGACGGTCGTCTCTCCCCCTTTTCCAACACATATACCCCAGATAAGTTTCAGTCTGAGAACAGAGTTGGGCTTTTTTAGCCGAGACTCGATACCCTAGCTCAGCCAGAACTTGCAGGAAATGTAGCGTGGCTTCTTTGCAAGAGTCCCAGTCCAGGGCTGCTAAAAGGAGGTCATCCATATACTGCAGCAGGGTGATGTTCTGATGTGACTCCCTGAAGGGGGATAAATCCTTCCCCAGTGCCTCCCCAAACAGTGTGGGAGAATTTTTAAATCCTTGTGGGAGTCTAGTCCAAGTTAGTTGGCCAGTCTCGCTGAGTCGCAGATCTTCAAAAGCAAAAATAGGTTTACTGACCAGGGCCAGTGGAACGGAGAAAAAGGCATCTTTGAGGTCCAAGACTGAGGACACATTGTTCTCAGGGTGGAGGTTGCCCAAAAGTGTATACGGGTTGGGTACAGGTGGATGGTTTCCACCCTCTTATTTAATTCCTAGAGGTCCTGTATCAGTCCATAGTTAGTAACCACCTATGGTTTTTAGGAGCCTCAGGGTCTATTGGAGTATAATTTTGATAAGCCTCCATTAGTCTTTCCAAAAAGTCTGAGGGTGACTCATCTGGCTCTTGGGTCATTTCACTTACCTTGAAAGATTAGTAGGCTTTTGGGCAGCAGCTCGAAGTCCCCACAAAAGAGTCTGGCGGAACCGCTCGAGAGCATCCTTACCTTGATTGGAGCTGTACTTCCATTCAGGGCAGATAGAGGAAAAAACCTTCTCAATGCATGCAGGATCCATAGTAGGCTGGCTATCATGGCCTAAAACTGTCTTTACTGCCTCCCTTTGGATCCTGTCTCTTTCTTTAGACGTGAATAGGACCTGCAACAGCTGATGTCATCCTAAGTGGGATTGTGGGTATAAAATATCATTTTTAAGGGAGCAATCAGCCCTTGGGGTTTTTCAGAGAATGGAGGGTTCTGATGCTTCCAATTGTACAGATCAGTGGAGGAGAAAGGGGCACACACCATAAATGGGAGTTCATCATCCCTTATCCCGAGACCTGCCTGATGCAAGGGCAGAAGTTACACTGCGCTTTCTTTTTCAGATGCCTGATATGGTGTCCCTTTTTGAGTATAGGGGTGCTGACCAAGGGAATTTCCTCCAAGGTAGGAAGTGTAGGATAGAGGGGTTTTGAGGGGAGTTGACCTGCAGGCTGAACTGCACAACCCGCAGACAGTTCCTGGTCCTCAGCACAGGGCTTTGAGGGAAGCTGAACAGTAGGTCAAACCGAACAACCTGTAAGACAAGATTTTAATCTCTTCAAGGTATCAGGTAACAGTTCAATCCACACATCAATGTATGGTATTTGGTCCAGGTGGCTGGGCTCCCCATAGATAACCCTTCAGACTCTGTAAGCGATTGGTAAGTCGATGGTCCCTTCAGAGGGTCACCTGACTTTGAAGGCTGGCCATTCCAAATCACAGACTGTCCAAAGAGTCCTGGGGTTGACCCTGGCCCCATATCTGGCTGCTGCCTTTTTGACCTCCTGGAAATTCTTAAGAAAGCAGTTAAGGGGTGTAGTAGGACAAGAAGAAGTGGACTGACCCATAGCGACAAGTACGACAGACAAGACAGAGACTAGGCAAGTTGGTAGACAGAAGATAACTCACCACACACCTAACACTTAACACACCTAGGTAATCTACCCCCTTTAGACTGCCCAGTGGCCACCGGTGACATATCATGGGCTGGCCTGGCTGAGGGATTAAACCCTACAGCCCCTGCTGGATCCAGGCTCACCAGAACAAAGCAGATGGTTCCTCAAACCTAATTGCCAAATTTCTCTCAGAGTGCTTTAGCCAGACTGAGGTTCTTCCGGGGTTGAGGAAAGTTTCTCAGAGGCCTCCCTCTGGAATCCTTAGTGTGGCTAACTCTGCTCTACCCCGCTGGGGCCTCTAGATGATGTAAGATGATTCTTACATAAAGAAATTCAGCACCCAGACAATATGGTTTAATGAGGAACCTTTATTACTGGCCGGCCAGGGCCCCCTCCAAAACTGTGGAGAGAATCACCCCTGGCTTCTTTTGGTGGGTTTTTATGGGGCATTTTAGCAGAGTCAGCATGATTCAGCAACTTTTTAATGCCCAGGTACCAGATTGGTTAGTTTAAAACATAGCATCAGAGGGGCCAAGATGGCATTAGTGTAGGAGGGCGCACACTGCAAGCTCCCAGAGCAAGGCGGATTGTAGACGGGATCCTGCCCGGGGGACTGTGCTGTGCACGCGTGGAGTGAGAAGCTTGGGACATCTATCTGCGCGGATTGGTGGCGTGGATCAAACGGTGGAGATTCGTGAGTTTTGAGGCTGCCGGTGGCAGTTGGCACAGGCGGCTGAGCCCCGCAGTTAGGGAAAAAAAAAATGGCCATTTGGAGCCATGCGCGGGGCGAAAAAGTTTTATTTTCTGGGGATCTGGCTGCCTGGCGCCCCTTGGACCTTGTGTGAACAGAGCAAACGAGCTAATCAGCACCCGGTGAACCGGAGGGGGGATTTTGGTCGGGAAATGCAGCAGATTTCCCTAGTCACCCAGGGATAAGACCCGGGCCGCTGCGGAGCCAGGAGGAAGGGACACTTCCCAAAAAAGGGAGGGTTCTGTTGGAAGACAGGGAAGGGTATTTTATATTTTTAGACATCGATCTGGCTGCCTGTACCGCCCCATAGCTTTGGGGAGCAGATAAACCAACCTGAAGCACCATTAGGCTGAGAGCAGACGCGAATCTGCACTCAAACTGATTTACTGAGCAGCCCGGTGATGCTGGAGCTTGGCGCAAGAAAGGGCAGAATCTGCCGTCTTTAGCACTCCTCACTGACTAACATTAGAGCTTCAGCTAACCTGGGGAGTCCAGAAAGTGGGACGTGCTTGATTAATTTCCACGGGCCCAGCTAGGGTCCCTTCCATAAGGGGGTTGGTCTAGAGGAGGAATTATTTTGGGTCCTGCATTTGGCTAAAAAAAAAAAGTGAGATCACCTCAACAAATGAAAAATAAATTCTTTTTAATTTAGTTTAATAGCTAAAAGCTGCTTCAGGACCTGCATATAGAAACCTGTGGGGAAATTCATTGATAAACACAAGTAGGCAGGAAGGATCCACATGGACCCTAGAGGAATCATTGACCCCCCTTAGCTCTGTTTGACTGCTTGCCTGTGTGGATCTTTGGTTTCTCTCTGTTACTTTCTGGTCTATTGCTATTATTCCCATTTTCCTCCCCCCTTCCTTTTTCCTTCTATTTTTTATTTTTAAATAGGTGCTGCCAGCTGGTTGCTTCTTTTCTGGGCTTCTTATTCAGTAATTTCCCACTCGCTGTATATATTGATTCTGTATTACAAACTATCGCTTATCCTTCCTGCATCTTTCTGCCTTCTGTTTTCTGTTGTAGCTCTTAGAGACAACATTTTTTCATAGGCCCACAACTTAAGGGTGTCAATTTCTATCCCATCTATTTTATTTTCTTCTTTTTCTTTTTTCTTTTTTTTGTTTTATTAGTATTAACTTTTTCCTTTCAGACCTTTCTCTACTATTTCTCTCCCTCCTCATGATTCTACCCTTCTAAATCACTATATATATATATTCCTCCATTTGTTTTCCCAGTCCATTGTAGGAACTCCATATTTTTTCCTAATAATAATAAGCCACTCTACAGTGGCTACAAAAGTTAAATATTCACCTCATTAAGTCTCATTTTGCCCCTCTTCTAACTTTTATCAATATTTCTATTATCCTTCTGCTTTCCTTACATCTTTTGATTCCTCTGACCCTAATCTTTTGCATTCAAGGGAACATAGAAAGAAGCAAGGAAATAAAATAAGAAGAAAAACTTAACTCACACACAGAACCAACAGCTAAATAAAATTCTAGAGCATAGAGAAAAGCTAATCAACTGAACAAACCCATCAAGATAATATGATGACCAGAGGGCAACAGAAAAATACAAATGACTCTGAGATACTGGAAAAAATGGACCAGTCCAGTACACAAAATAAAAACCAGGAAGCAATGCAGTACATTGAACAACTAATCAAAGCTATCCAAACAAATATCATGGACCAACTTAAAGAACTGAAGGAAGAGATTAAGGATATAAAGAAGACACTGGGA